>VBVQ01000884.1:0-44800 GCA_011636635.1 Tetramorium simillimum | reverse complement strand
TCATTTTAATTATATAAATTTAATTCATACAATATTTTAAATAGAAAAAACATTTCTCTTCCTTTAATCTCTTAGTTTTCCATATTACATGTTTTATTTGTATATAATTGTATTTTAGTTATTAATTATTTATATATTACTGCTACTTGTCACACCATATATAATAGAGATGCTTTTTTGATGAAATTTTCTTTTGTGTCACGTATACACATTTTATTTGTATAAACTTTATATTAGCCTTTAGCCACGCATTAGAATAATCCAAACGATATGCATTTTTTTTTAAATAATATGCGTTGAAAAAATGATTGCCGCATCTTAGGTTTATTTTGCAAGCGACGTAATGTATGTAAAAATAATTCCAAGTCGATGCACGATTCGATCCAAAGCAATCAAACGGAACGGATTAAATCTACATTTCAAACGAAGTCCAGTACTTCGATATGCGGACTTACTGCGACGAATTTTTCGTTGAGATCTTGGAGAATCATCATGATGGGATCTTTTTGCAATAATGTTTTTTTAACCAAATTATATTAAGCTAGATACATTCAAACAGAATTTTTAAGTAATTTACTGTAAAATTATCGATAATTTTTAAAAGTAAAATATATATTTTTTAAACAGATAAAATTTTTTCTTTTATTTAATTCTTTTTAACGAGAATTTTAATTCCGAGCGCTATCATTATTATAATATTTGATGATAAAAATTTGACAAAATAGCATCTACAACGGAATCTTTGTTTAGAACAGTTTGTCCCAAAATCAAAGAATGTATTTTTGAAATATAATGCAAACGAAACATAGTGTATATCGTATGAAGTAGCAAGAACGATTTAGCGAGCGTGATAAAATTTGTCAGCCGTCGCTGGTTGGGGCCAAGTAATATCGAGTGGGATATCGAGATTTATCGTTCCGTGCGATTCTCCTGAGCTCCGTCTTCGCGGCACCGCCGGCAGCGATTCTGATTGAATCTGGGAAGTGAGAAAAAGAGAAAGTTAGGAAGGAAGGACGAGAACGCAGAGAGAGAGAGAGAGAGAGAGAGAGAGAGAGAGAGAGAGAGATACCTGGTCGATACGATCGATACTCGAGAATGCGCGCGATCCTGCACCATTCAACGTTTTCCTTCATCTCGTCCGGCTGCGCGAATCGATTTACGATCAGACCATTCACCGAAATATTCCGCGATTTGTCGACGGAAGGCTGTCCGTAATCCATAATAAAGAGCCATTCCTTCACCGCGAACGAAATAAAATCTTGGGCCACCGTAATAATCGGAAAAAATTCTCGTAATTTGGCCAGGCGCACCACGAAATCAGAACGAAAAAATTCGGGCATTCAATCTTTTTTACCAAATCCACGTCGTCAGTACGACTCGGTTCATTTTCGATTTCTCGTCGATCAACATATTTATCGTTAAGAACAAATATATTCAAAAATTTCGTGATTTGATTGCATTTATTTAAGTAAAATAACATTTTTTTATAAATAAAAATTTAAGAACTTTTATATAAGTTTATAAAGTAATGTTCAACATCAATTATTAATTAACTTTGGTCAATTACTTTTTTTATATTTGCGTTTCAAAATCGGGAACTTGACAGAAAAGAACAAAAGCAACATAGAGGCGAAGATTTAAGATTCGTAGAGCTCGAGATTCAATTCGCGCTGAAAACGGCTGTCCGATAAATCTCGATATCGCACTCGATATCATCGTGGCCCATAGTCTTCCTCGGCCAGCGGCCGCTGGCAAATTTTATCGCCCCGTAAACCTGCGCGTTGATATTTTCGTACAAAGACGAGTTAGTTTAGTGCCATCGATCCTGTGGATAACCATAAAAGACCGTGACTAATAGTTGTTCGGTACTAATAGTTTCAAACATTTGTCGTGAAATTATGCGGTAAAGTACATATTTTACAAAGTGAAGCTAAAGTCAAAACAATCTTTAAATTCCCAAAACAAATTGTAGCGCATTATATGTATATATGTATAACATATAATTTATATTGCATTACTTTTATTATTTATTGTTTATTAACATTATAGAGGAAGTTGTTTATGAAGCTTTACTTCGATTCATACATTTGTATGTCTATTATTTTTTATTAGTGCAATCGTAAAATATTATATTTAATTTCTCGCGAAGAGAGCTTTAAATAATGACAAGATTGAGAATATAGTCTTTGAAAATCCGAGAACCGTTGAAAGTCAAATAATCGCCCATTTTTATCTAGCATTTCTCCTTTATGGTTGTTTCTCTTGTTTTGCAAAACGAGTGACGTTGCATTGTTGCGTTGGAACCGCAGGAGTTAAGAAATTCCGGCATATGTACGAAAGGAAAAACGCGAGCGATGAAAGCACTCGAAGACGACACTTCGAGGAAAAAGGGAAAACTCGATTCCTTGAGTTTCCGCGACATACAAACGAGACGGGGAATCTCGGGTAACTCCGAAACAACGTTGCGTTCGGAGGATCTAGCTCGTCGATTCTCCATTATACGCATTCTTTGTCCGTCGCACACGATCCACCTGGTACCTTCGATCGTCGACGAGATATATCAAAGTACTCGTGTTCTCTCACTCGGGTACTCATGAATATAAATTTTGCGCGAGATGGCGTCCTCTCTTCTATCCTTGACGATCATGACTCGCGCGATATCAAAATAATTCACCGCGTCACAACGTAGGTGAACAGCGTCCCTCGATGAAAACTGCATGTTGGTATATCTTCATTATGTTGAAAGCGCTTCTGCATTTGTGCACTCATTACAAGATGAAAAATAGAAATTAAAGGCAAGAGAGAAAGTTTCTGACAGTATTATGAAACTGTTTAGTCTAATATAATTTAATTATTTGTGAATATATAAGAGGAAAAGAAAATTAACTAAAGCACGCGCGGAATTTACAGTTATTTTTTTAACATTTAAAGCTAAATTATGTTATAATATGTTTTTACATAATTTTCTTTGTTTTAATGGGAATATCACCATTCTTTTTCTCTCTTTCTATCTCGTTTTAAGAGCGCAATTTTCGTGTCCTTTGGGTACAATTTTCGCGTCCCACGATCGATCCTTTATCGCCACATTCGTCGCCTTAATCCGTTTCGGAGATAAAAGCCTGTATAAATTACGAAACGTGCCACGAATATTCGATCTACGGTCCAAGTCTTCTTTTCTCGATCATCCCTTCCTCTCCTTCCATCCCCATCTCTTGATCGTCCTGTCACGATTCACTATATCTTCTTCGGGCGGCCATAAAAATTGTATTAAAAGCGCGCGATCCGTTATCGGTGGAAGTTCCGAAAGGCGGCGAGAAGACCGGATCGAATAGCCGTCGTTTCGTCGTGTCGAAATAGAAATACCGCGATGTTTTACAGTTTGCACCTTACGCGGAAATTGGAAGTTTTACGAACGTCTTCGCCGATGCAGAAAACGTGATCCTACGTTTGCACTGCTGATCTTAGTCGTGTTACCTTCAATTCCTTTTCGATCTCTCCGTTTCTCCAGTCGTGACATTAATTATTCGCATTTGATAAGTGAGTCAAGACGAAATATAAAAAATAATCTGTATGTAGGATAACTATAATCTGAGAGATATAGCAAAGTTTTTCTTACATATTATAATTTGTTAGGAAATACATTCTTTAGCCTGGATTGCTATTTGCGATATTTTTTATCACAATAAAAGCCGCCGGTCTTATCAGTTATCAGTTGTTAAAAAAGAAAAGTGAAGGATTATATCCGAAATTGCACGCAGAAATTGTGCGACACATTGACAGTTCAACTTGTACAAAAAAAAATTGTACGCGCGATTAAACTCTTCGACGAAACGGCACTCGATAAAGGAATTTGATGGGCATTATCGAACATGGGAGATTACGTTCGTCGAATGGGCAAAAGTCACGGAGTGTCTTGTCAGCATTTTAGGACGAATTTTTCTGGAGTAATTACCGAAGGAAAATACGACAGTTCAAAGTCGGACGAACGCTATCGCGGAATCGCCCGTGCGAAATAAAAACCGCAATTCAAACCGGAAAACTTTTTCCAGTGCACTCGTTGTAAGTAGGAATCCGCAACTGCAGGCGGGAAGTTGATCGGGATTGGAAACGTTGTGTCATGCTATCACTCCAACTTATCGTTTATTCGTTCATTTTATTCGTGATTACGTGTCACGGGCATGATATGATTCGACGAACACGAAAATTTGCGTTGGTCTCATCACAAAGTACGATAATGAGAAAGACATGTCTATGATCATCTCGAGCAGTGATTGCAATTAATAATTAATGTCCTCAACGTACAAGATGAAAAGGCGCGATTGGCACTACTACTTGGTAACTGTAAATCTGAAATAACTGTACGATGAAAAATATTGGATATAACTCGAATATTATATACATATTTACCTGTAATATGGAAATTATCGTTGAGTAGCTATCGATGCGAAATCGTTAAACGGTTCTCTTTTTTCCTCTCCTCGTTAGATGAGAAAGCTCTTTCAGGGCAATCGCGAAACTAATAACTTCATTTGGATCGCTGCTCTGAGAAATTAATGCTCGTTCTTTGATATTTCGTTATCGAGTGCATCCGTGAAAGGCCGGTGCATGCGAGATAGCTAAATCGAATACCATGATTTACCTTCCGCTAATGAATACTTGCACTTTGAGTAGCTCAATTAAGTTTCTATCAGTTTTTTTTTATGCTCCTTTATCTCGTTTGATATAATTGATTATAAATTCTGTTTATAAAATTTGGTCGAAATTTGTAATTTTTTAATGGTAAAAAGAATGTAAAGTAATAATGTATCTTTTTGAATATAGTAAATATATTTGATAATTTATCTTTCAAATTAATGAAGAAATAATGAAGCTAAAGAGACTTCTAAGAACTGTATTATTAATTGCATTTCGTTATTTTCGATAAAAGACGTGCGCAATTTTTTTTATTTATTATCATTATACATACATACATTGTATTATAATGGAGACGGATTGAAAATTGAAATCCGGAAATACGATTTAGACTATGATATCCCGGAGTACTGATCAACGTGCTTGTCAGACGATCGAATTTGCTATCTGGTGGAAACTTTCAGTTATTACAACTTTATATAAAGAATCCAGAAGTTCTTATTCGATAGTCGCATCTTTTATCCGATAAGGACAGTCGATAAAAATTAGTTTTAGCACAGAAAAATTTCAAATATGTTGGATGTGAACAAGTTAATTTTATTTATTCGAAAAACAAACTAATGATAATATAAGTATTATAAAACATTCATATCGTTATTACATCCCTTACGTTTTGTCTGTACATGCATACATATATAATTTGCATTTGTCTATGATATAACTTGAAATTAACTCTCACGAAGCGATAATAACTCGGAAGCATTCAATATATCGACGCAATAGCGTATCCGGCTGCAATGAACGCAAACTCTAAACCGAAGTTTGAGGGACAATATAATTACGATACGGCACTTTAGATTAGCACATTCCATACGAATAATTCATAGATGAAATTAACGATGTAAAACTACTTAATAATGGCTTCTATTGAGAAAATATTAAATATCTTCGCGATTAAAGAAAAGATCTTTCTAATAACATACTTTTTAATCGTCACGAAATCTTTAATTTTACTTGTCTGCACTCTTTTTTTTTAATCGTAAAAGTCTTATTACGTAAATTACGGTATATCACCATCGGTTTCTACTACGGGAGAGATTTTAATGGCTGCATCATGAAGAAGAAGGAAAGACCCCAGAGGACTTCTCCCCCTTTCCCCTTCCCGCGGTCGAGAGTTCCTTCAGATCAAGAAGGATTTACGATGCCGGGATAGAAAGCGGTGGCCTTCTCGACTCTTGGCGAGAGAGATCGAGTAGCCGGATAAGTGGCCACTTCCGGAAATAAACAGGCGTGTGCCTCCCGCGAACGGATGTGAAGGAACGTGAACAGCGAGCGTAAAGCCAACTCTTTATTATTACGCCGCCGTTAGTTAATAAACGTTCAATGTGAATCCCTTTTCATGACTTCCATAGATAAAAACGCGGAATCATACGGCAAAATTTATGGCGGATAGAGGGAAGATGATAGAAGGGGGAAACGTGGAGAGAGCGTATATTAGACACACTCACACGCACACATTCGTATTTTGACCAATTGTTTTTTTATCCCATGTGTTTCGCAGGGATGTTTTAATAACGTTTATAAATAGGACGAGGGAAGGAGCAGACGCGCTTTTATTAAACAGGGGATCTCACCGGTAAATCCTATGGGATACGCGGCTTCGTTCAACAATGTCCCGCGTTGTCGGCGTGTGCGTTTCGGGGTCGCATCAATTTGCGACGAGAGCGTGCTTTAATTCCGTCGCCGGTGAACTACGACGGCGCGTGCTTTATGAAACGCTTCCGTGATAAAAATATCAAGCTGCACCGTACTCCCGCTGCCCGTTAATAAATAATGAGAAATGCTGTTGGAATTCTATCGTCGCGAGAAATATCGTTTCTCGTTGCGAGCAACGCCACGTTCTCGAACTTCAACGAATGAAACTCGGCGAAACAATTCCTTCAATTTATCTTGCTGCAGATCGCTGTAGATGAAATGTTAGATATACATTTCATAAAACGTATCCAATTTTCTGTCCATCAGACTCCAATTTACCTTAGACATTATACAATTCTACCTTTGACATTATTTTAACCAGTTTATTAGCAACTTTACTGGAAACGTACAATGATCCTTTTATCTTCCATATGCATGAAACACGCGATTTATTATGCTAGAAACGAGACTTTTCAGTGCTTTTAATAAATTTTTTTTTCTTTCTTCTTTCACCTCCTCTCCAAAAAATATTGATTCGCAAATAACACAGTTGGATTCGTTCACGTTGCGAGAGAAATATCCGATCGTTTCCCCATTTCGATGGCCCTCAACGAGCCGCGAGATTTTTCACGACACGCGAGGTCGCCGCTGGCGAGAGAGGCGGACGCGCTCACAGCTCACACAAAGGGGTACGTGTGCGGGTTGAAAATACGACGGGACGGGGGCATTGCCGTCACTCCGACCGACGCGCCCGCATGAAAATAGCATTGGCTCTGCGGCCCCGGTGGTGGCGTCGTAGGAATTTTCCTAAATTTTTAACGGTAATCGTTACATAGCCTTAGTCCGATACCCAGGTCACGCAGCCCGTCAACCACACAGAGACGGTGGACGCGGGCCGTTACCATCATATTGTGTGAATGTGTGAGTGTACGGCAGTGGGAAAAAAGAGAGGAAGAAAGAGGGTGCTCGGCGGTCCATAATTCAGTGGGTACACACGTAGCCTTCGCGCCAGCATCGTGTGCACCCACACACGTGTAAGAGAATGCAACCCGCTGCAAGAATTCAATAAGTCCGAATCGTTCGGATATTTTCCGCCCTTCGAGCGCATGATCGCGCTCAGTGGCGCCATGTTTCTGTGTTCTTTAAAATGCACGCGTTTTATTACTGTTCTTTTTTTTTCTTTGTTCCTCTTGACAAACACGCAGTGGAGTTTACGAATGAGAAAAAAAATGCACGAGAATAAATTTAATTCTGATATTTATTTTATGCGATTCGATAAAAACGTTGTTTATTATGTGTTTCTTCCAAGAAAAAAAAAATACCAATAATTATAAGGTAAATCATATGTCGTAAAAGAGTTTTCTCTGGCATATTATTCTCTGGTAATTATATTATGCAAAATGATGCCATTATTTTTCATGATATTTCCTGAAATCGCTGCGAATCGACGAATATCGGCGATTTCGCGGTTACGACGTGATCAAGATTGGGCAAAGTTTACGAGTAATAATTCTCAATGATGCGCAACAACGTGACTATCGATCCCACGTGCTTTCTTACTTCGCCACTTTGTTTCTGAGGTCAAGTCGATTCACTTGCAACACGTACACGTTTCCTCCTTGTCAAATAGAGCGTAAAGTGCTTTACTCGTGTCATAAATATCTGTAGAAGTGTCTCGTCGATCGTCAGCGGGTTGCCTCGAACAGATATCTTGCATCCGTTGCGCCATAACGGTGGTGATAAATGATTCTTTGACACTCCCTCCTTGAGATGTGACATCGAAATAATGTCGAAGTTACACACGTAGCATAGGGTATCTCGTTAGGAAAGTTCAATGCTCCAAGAGGTCACGAAATAGATATTCTGAACAAGAAATATTGATTTCTTCTCTCGCGAAATACTTATAAATTGTATCAAAAATTATATATTCTTTTTTAGAATAAAAATATAAAAAATTGGATGAATAAAAAAATGGATATTTTTGTATAAAACAACCTTTAAATTTATATGGTAATAATCCATTAGTATAAAACAATAAAGTAGCGAGAATTTTTTTTAATATTCGTTCTGCAGTTACCAAAGATTTAATCGGAGCTGTCGGATTTTTCTTTAAAAAATCGTTAACAATAGTTTGCATTCTGCTGTTCATTTAAATGTAGCAGGTATTTTTAAAGACATTATTCGTGCAGGACAAATTTGCATGATACTTGACTGGAAAATATCTCCTCGTCAGGCTATCGTGTCATCGTTCATGTTCGCAATATTTAATCGATGCACGTCGAATAGCGTAAAAAAAGATAGACGCAGCGGACCGGGTATCATAACGTTGAACGATAAAACTATCGCTCTTAAAATACGGTAGCCATATCGAAATATTCGTAATGCCTGAAATATGGCAGGTATTACCTCGCTCTGGCAATAATTTTCCCAGGATAATACCGTTAGTAATGCACTAATACACGCGCGATTTTACATTACTTTTTCGCCGTAGTCTCTCTATCGGCCCGCGTGCTACATTTTGCATTTCTGTCGCATTCACAGAAGCGACAAATCATACTTTTTGAATTTATCGAGCTTCCCATACTACATAACGAAAACCAGCGATCAATATTATTTTTGCCACAAATTTTTGGCGAAGCGTATCTTATAATTATTAGTTATCTTAACAGTTAAATCTTAAATCAAAATTTATAACTGATACAAAATTTGTAACTAATTGACGGATAGAAAATAACTTTGTTACTTTTTTTATATCCTTGGAATGTCAAATCATAAAAATTTTGTATATAAAGTATTCACTGTTATTTGAAATAATTTCCCTAGTTGATAAAACATTATTTCAGTATATATATAATGTTAAAAATATTTCTCTTACAAAATAAAAAGTAAAGCATTAAAATGTTGTTGTACAATGTCGTTCCATGAGCTCGAGCCATGAGAGAAAGACGATCTTTCTTGGGCTAGAATTGGGCCAATCGTGGCTCTCGGCACGGACAAGCGACGTCAAACGAGAGGAAGAAAAGGAAAAGCGGCACACTGGCGGCTGAGTTGTAGTAATTGTCATAGATTGTCACGGCGCGTGCTGGCTGGTTTCGCAAGGGATGGACGATGCCTTTGAATCTATAGCGGGCGTGCTCATAAAGAGGTAACGGTAGAAAGGATGCACGCCTGAGCACGTCCCGCACCGATAGCGTCAGAGAATATCCCGCAAATGGTGCATCCGGCTCGTGGCGAGGCAGATAGGTGCATCTCCGGGATGCACCTGTATATGCATATATATGTATCTATGTATCCAACACACATACATACAAACGCACACTCGCTCGTGCTATGAACGCTCGTAGTGTCGTATATGAGGTGTCTCGGATCAAGCACGTCTCGCGTTACCTAGATTCTGCATGAATAAGCTGGAGAAAGTAGCCTTTTCATAAGGGTTCATCAGAGTTCACACTAGGGTTTACAAAGGCTCACACGTACAAGTACGTCGAGAACGAACAATTGTTACTAATTAAAATATTTTAACAATTAGTTTATAATAGACTAGATACTGGATTATATCGATGTTCTCTCTAACTTTGTCTCTTTTTCTTGTTTCTAATTTATTTAATTCTGTTTAATTAAAGATACATTGAAATATAATATTAAAGTAAAATATAGAAAGTTTAAAATAAAAAAATATATAAATTGTATGAAATGTTAGTTGAACTGAAATAGTTGGATATTTATTAATGAAAATTTTTATTATTAATAAAAATATTTATTAATTAAAATCCAATTACTCAGTGCAGAAACAATAGTTTAATTAATAAAATTGTATTATTAATAAACGTTTTTAAATTAATAAAACTATTTAGTTGGATTTTATTAATTAAATTATTGTGTCCGCATAAAGAGTAACCCTATGAGCAAAAACAAAAATCTCGCTAAATCAATATCTGTATAAATTCGTTTACGTAATGACAAATTTTGCGTAAAGGCATTCCAAGTCCGAAATGTATTGGTTAACGGTGTTTAAATTTTAATCTCTTCCGCTACTCATATCCCGAGCAATTTTCTTAGTTTATCGTACGGAATCTACGTGCTAAGGAAAATGTGGTTCGCAAGAGATATTGGATGCAGCCTCATGTTGCGCGCATCCAATGTTTGCGCGCAACACATGCGAGGTCAAACATGGTATCGCTGGGGTGACATACATAGTCGATGAAATAAGGAGCAGAGCAGGACGTTAGCACTTCGAGGAGTCATCCGGATATCTGTCGAACGTGACGGGACTCGAGGTGCGCCGTTGAATCTACTTCCGTCTTATGATCTGTGAAACTTCTTCGTGCATAGAAAGAGAGAGAGAGAGAGAGAGCCTTCCTTGATAGAGAATGCTTTGTGCATCATATTTGTGCAAACGATAACAATCTGCATTATTCATTTATATTTTTGCTTAATAATTATATTCGATAACGTCTGCAATGATAACTAAATAGAAAAATGATCGAAATAACATAAAGATGTGTAATAACGTTATTTCTAAAATAACGTTTAGGATAAGATTATATGTAGCTTTCACGATTACTTTGACCTCGAAGTGCATCAGAAGGTAATAACTCACTAAAGTCGCGTAAAAGCGACGGGCAATCCGTTCTATTCGATTTGCGAAGAAGAATACCTCTCTAATCGAGAGACTCGAAACGGTCACGTGCGGTTATCGCGGCAGCAAGATGAAATCCCACGACGAACGAGAGCACGGCGACGAGAGGGCGAGCGCGTGACACACGATGGAAGTCTATAAATCTAATCGACGTCCACGGAAGCACGAACGCGGGAGAGTAGGAGGACAAAAAAAGGCGAAAGGTGGTGAGGGTGGTGGAAGCGAGAGAAGGAGAGAGTGAGAGAATGCGAGAGCGAGAGAACGCAAGCGAGAGAGGCGAAGGGCGGGATGGTTCGTTAAACGAGCTTAACGTGTGCCACCCCGTGGTAAGGCATTACTCTCGACTAACGGGCCGTGTTGCAAACCCTATTAGCAATATATTTTCCTCGCTCCGTCGGACCTCCGGCCCGCCATTGTGTTGCCGGCCGAACGGTTTACACGTTGTCGTTGGAAGCGCGCCGCGCGCGTCCAGTGAGATTTTCAGTCCCGTGGGCCGGAAGCTCGCTCATCGATCCCCATCTCGTTCCCCGACGCTGACCCTCGTAGACGCGGCAGATTTGCGCGCCCACCGGGTAAATTCTTCTCGATTTTCTGACCGACCTCCGAGCCCTTAACATGGAACAACCGGCCTGTTGATTTGCCGGATGATAGTTAAATGCCTTTTGGGATCTTGTTCCCAAGAGGTGTCAGGTGCATAACAGCAATTTGCTGGAAAGAATCGGAAATATCTTTCATCACGTTGCGGAGTAACGAATGTAAACTGGAGATTTAATACATTTTTTTTTATTAAAGAATTTAGCGCACGACACACTTAATAGAATAAAAATGTTTGTAGTTGGCTAACTGAAAAATGGGACAGACACTGATACGTTCTAACGCTCTTGTTCAGTGAATGGTGTTCCGGAAAATCACGGAAGACATTCGCGCAATACTCGACCATGTTTGCAGTGGTCTATAAAAAGAAGAAAAGAAAAGAAAAGCAACACAGTGAAACACGATTCTTGCTAGCAAGGAAGAAGCTAGCAAGCACCGACTTTTCAGGTGCACCACCTCGTGTCTCCCATTTATAACTGGTCGTACCGACAAGACAGCGGCGTATTCCGTTGGCTCTCCGCTCAGCAGAGAATTTCAGTAAAAGTTTCCGCGAACGATACCGAGGTCCGCATATGTTACCGCCGTCTCGCTTTACCGCTTCTACCCCGCAAAATTCTGAGGGAAACGTCGAACCGGGGATTCGCGGGGTGCGAACCGGCGGCTTATCCACCGTCTACGTGAGCCACACGACGCGGTTCAACCCCATCCCCCTTTTTCTCGAGGACGACACGTGAATACCGCAAATCATATCCGCAAGCTGTGAGGCGAGAAGGGCAACGAAAAGAGAGAAAGAGAGAGATGGAGATTGTCCCGGGTTGTGTGCCACACGAGCTGGCTTTGTACGGAGCGCTTTGTACGACTTTAGACGGATTTTAGCGGGGTTTCGATGCCGCGAGAGCTCGACGACGTAACAGGCCGAATACTAAAACAGCCGTTCCACGACCGCACGGAGACGGTAATAAATATGTAAAACTCGGCCGGAGGGTGAATCGCGTGCGGGAAGATTAATGAGCAATTCTCACCGGGGTGCTATGGACGTGAGGAAAAGCTCTTCACGCGGCACATACCGCTATTATCGCGCTATCAATAGCTCAACTTTGATAGGACGGCGTTTTTAGATGCGTGGCTTGTGTATCGGTCTATTACGTTAGTTACCCCCATATTATACGCTACTAATGATCACTTGAATATTCATGAGATTAGCCTTTGTGTTGGCGATTTATTCTGTAATTAATCGTGGAAAGCTAACGTGAAGTTATTACTAATTAGCACTAATATGGTTTTATATATAATACGGGATTATTACGAAATGTACAAAATACGATGCAATATTGATCGCTAGTACTTAATATAAAGGTTATAACAAATATAACGAATATATTTCATCAATTTTAGATTAATGATATAAATAGTTAATATACAATATAATGTCAAAGCATTTCTCATACGCGTTCGATTATACTATGATATAAATTTATAATTATATGCTCCGAGAATTTATTATTTTTCTTTCTTAAGATGACTTAATTTAACTTAATTTATCAATTTTCTATATAAACCTTACATTTTTATGTCAGAAATAATAGATGGAATTTAAAAGAAAATTTGAAAAAACATTTCAGCATTCCGAGAAAAGAAGACGAAAGGAAAGCTGTAACTAGTGTATTATTTATGGATAAATGTAGACAAATGATGGACAATCAAATGCCGTATCAGTTTTGTATTTCGGCCAAATTTGTATGCCAAAAACCTCAAATAGAGCAATATTATTTGTAGGTATTCCACGGCAAAAAGATAGTAAAGGTTCGTTACTATTAGACGCGCGCGTGATTCTCCCTAGTGAGACGTTGAGCACATCTTACCGGTTTTTCTCGCGAGCGAGTCAATTGTCAGCGTAACAATGGTCGACGGGTTTGGAAGCGAGGAAAATTCGCGCTTCAGGAGAGGACGGGACGACCGGTGGATATCTCTCCGACGGATAAACGCTGCTATAAAAGGCCGTGAATGCCGGGTATTAGCGCCACTAAAGCGTCGTCTTGCGCCGCCCTCGTGTAATCTCCGTCGAGATTACGACGTCCGTCTACGGAATCCCGTGAGGAACGGAACGCTCTTTCTCACTTCCGGTGAAATTTCTGCTCTTCAGCATATCGATTTGAGCCGACGGCGATCGTATCGCATGTCGGAAGCGGCAATTATTCGGACAACGATTATTGAATTCTTTCCGCATCGCTAATTTAATCGTTGATTAATGATGAGGCGATATTTTCTCGCATTTACGAGAACAATCTGTAATTAGAGTCGAGTTAGTTTTAATTGCTCTTATATTTTGCGATAATCTAAATGCTCTCATATGTCTTTTTTTAAATTTAATTATTGTGAGAATGAAAAATAATTGACAATTGTCCTTTCAAATTTAAATTCATGCCACATTATAAATTAAAGATAAACATGTCCTGTTCCTAATGAGAATAACTTGAATGCATGTTCACGCGCTGCTATCTGTATAAGATTCAAATTCCTACATTTATATCGTTCGTTGCATTTTTTATTCTGCCTTGTGCCATATAGCTTTGAACGCAGGTCGACAATACCGACTTTTGTTTGCGTTCATAGAACACGTTTCGAAAATATCGCCACGTACTTCGGATACAGCCCGAATACGGTCGTCGATGATATGAACAAACAAGTCACGCCGGCGACATAGTGGCACCGTATCTCGATCGAGAGCGAAGTGCACTGATTCGGACTATCTACATAAAGATTCTCATGAAGCCTCGATTTCGCGCGACCTCCTCGAGGATACGAAGTCGCGATCCCTGCTTGCAGCCGCGCAGCGCGATCACGATCGCGATCGGGCGAGAGCGGTTTGCACATGTCGCCGTGAAGCCGAGTAAACTAAATCGGAATATTTCGCCGTGTGTCGAAGACGATCTTATCGAGGTCGCTTATCGAGTTTGCCCTATCGCGAAAGCCTGTCTTCGCGAACGCGATCTTCTTCCGCCTTCGCCGCACCTTCCCGAAAGGAATAGGAAGCACGAGCGGATGGAGCGTACACCATCGATCGACATCATCATCATTGATGTCGTCGCGACAATAGCTGAAGGCAATTTCTATCTGATATCCGGGCGACATATTGAGATGAGTCTCTCGTCAACTTGTTTGCGTTTACCTCGACTGTATCGCGAATGCATCGGGCTAGCGAGATGAAAGGGAGAGAGAAATGCCAATCAAGTAAAAGCTGCTGTTGTTGCTACTTCCCTTCCTCGATCTTTTCCTTTTCTCGGCTTATACTTGCCCAAGGCTAAATAACGTGTGATATCTCTCACGCAAAGGTATTTTGGTTACAATTAGTGAAAATTAATGCATTCATATAATTTTCTTTCCCGAAATAAAAGAGGAAACACATTATATATAAATACTAAATTTTTTATTTCTAATTAGAATATATTTTATATAGGTATATACAACTGCGCTTTATATTATATTAACACACATGATGTAATGAATATTAATAACAACTACAATTAAAGAGGAAATGAAATTATCCTCTTTAAGAATTTCTTCAGGCTGCGTTTGCGACAGCCTGAGCTACCAAACTGGAAAATGCGCATATCGTTCACATGCTGGTTTTTCTGTTTACAGTGCCACCGGCGAAGCCGATAATCTATGATGCGAAGAGGCGAGACATGAGTAAACTCCTCGAGGCTTACCCGGAGGGAGCTGACCTGTTCCTGGTCTGCGAAGTGCATGGAGGTAAATGTCAGCACAACTTTACGCATACTTTTAATAATTCCCTTAGCGAATAGTTCGAAAGTAGCATTGCATATTAATGTTTAATTTTAATTATAAGCATTAGAATTTTGCAAGATCAAAACTTGAAGTTTTTAATTCAATATACGGTTTTGCATTCGATTTTATTATACTCGAGAAGCTTAACGCAAAGCCTCGCAGCTGATATACATAAATTATCTAGAGTATAATACAAAAATCCGAGTCTCTTGAAGGGAGGGAAAAGTACACAGTAACCGTTTCATATTCTTTAATTGTGTACAATTCAAACAAACGTGTTACATCAGCTTCACATGACTGAAGGTGACTTATGCCGATCAAAAGTCAGAGTCAGATTCCGATTCGAGTTGCCTGCGTGAATCGTTTCGCAGATAACGCGATCAACGCGCGCGAATTGCTCGACGGAACGACGAAAGGCGCAAATGTACGTCATGCGTGCCGAACGAAAAATCCCATCTTGCTGAAGAACCGCGGGTATTCACTGGCGCGAGGCCAATTCCATTTAGAGTCTTCTACACAACGCACTCGAGAAGAACGCCGCGGAACTGGTACGGCAGCGAGAGATGGGTCGCGAGGCCGGGAGAAGGGCGGAAAAGCTTAAAAGAGTCCGCTCGCTTTTTCCTGTAGGCACCGAAACGACGCTGGAGCGACTTGTCGCGCGGCGGTCGAATCTATTCTGGACCCACGCCAATTTCGATCCCCGTAACTGCCACCGTTCCGATGCACTCGCCAGAAATCGTGCGCTCGCTTCCGTCGTCGTCGGAAATAAATTATCGCGATCGTCAAGCCTCCACCCGCCGATGACTATCTTATATCTTTAACCCTTTTAGAACTGACAAGTGAGTCCGTGTAAAAGAAATGTGACGTTTTGTGCACGTTGATTTTAAATGATTATACTTTCAAGATAGATACAGAAATTTTTTAATTTTCGATAGAGTAGTTTCAAGTTTCTGAACAGTTGTTGCTTATCGTCAACGCGCAGTACTTTTGTTCTAAAAGTAGCTTTAGAACTTATTTGGACAGCGCAACTACTTCGCTTTTATAAAGGTTTCGACATAGTAACTTTAATGCGAAAGCTCAGGGAATTAAATTCCGGTGTTTCTTACTCGAAATATAGCACGTAAAAATTTTGGAGAGCGCGTCACATTTTCCTTTTCGTTCTTCTTAGTGAAAATCTGTAAATGACGGAGTAAGAACACTTTTGTTTCTTTCTGTATTAACGTTTTACGGAAATAGTAAATGTAGGGAGAGATGAGAAGTTTGGTATCCAAGAAAAATCAAAGAGGAACAGAGTAGGCGGAAATGACCTCGCAGTTCGCCGCGTTGTTGTGTAATCAACTTCTTGAAAAGTCGCCAAATTCGATTCAGGAATTTATACGAACACTCAGCTTCTCCAGTGAGACACGGGCATCCTTATCTAAAAATCTCAAAATCATCCGATAAACGATTTAACTATCACCCTTGTCACACAAAATATTGTGTGACACAAAATATTTGACAAAATATTTGTAAGAAGTTAAATCGTAAGATATTTTATTACATCCAGACCTTCTCGAATTCTGAATTCGTCATTGATGATGAAAATGATAGTTAAAAATACGACACAGTCGATGGAACCGCGGAGGATGAATCTCCATCTAAGACTCAGAAAGGGAGCGTGCAGAAAATGAAAAGCGCGTTGGCAGAAGATTAACGTGTAGTTGACTTCGTCGCCCCTGCCGGGCGCGATGAATCCGTTGGATCCGTGCCAATCTCCGTCGACATTGCCGAGCCACTATTTCCAGTTTAACACGAGCCACGACCTACCTCGATGTCATCCGCCCTCTCGCGCAATTCCATCGCTGGGTTGCGGATTGTTTCGAACTAAGTTCCATTTCCCGAGAATGCTCAATGCCCTGCGCGGCCTGGCTACCGCGTCACGTCGGCGAATGTATCGCGTGTCGATACCATTGAATTTCAAAACGGCGGATAAATAATTAATCGTGCGCCCCGGTATCGACTGCTGAAATACTTATTAGGCTTTTGCAATCGCAGGGCATGCGGCGATATAATTTATAAGAATGTAAGCCGCTACGTACTGTTATGTATCGCGAGAAATATTTTCAAGTGAAATTATTGAGAATCAATAAGTTTCATTCCCGAATACCAATTTTTTATTTTCAATTTACTCGCTAATTTTTTCAATTTCCGATCTTCTTCAATTTAGGATGAATACAGTTACCGTCTTATTATTATAATACAGCGTGTTATATCGAAACATTCTCGGTACGAAATTACTTGAAGAGTGACGATTTTATCGACATTTTTCAGGAATTTAGTGATCAACAATTGAAATTGCATTTCACATTCCGCGCGGCATGGCAATGATTTGAAATTATAGCACGTTCTAGTTCACTTCCGTCTTTCTATCTCGCTATTTATTGTTACGCTTCCATTGTCGCGTTTTCATGCGCTTCTTATTTATTATTACGTTTCTATTGTTGCGCCTTATTGAGGATTCTCGGGGGACCGCACGCGGTTTATCCAGCTTTCGTCGCGAAACGTTTTTTCGTCGAGGATTTTCCCCGGATATCGTGTTCAGCCTCACAATCTTAACCGAGGTATTTTGAGATATTAACGGCGGATGTATGGCGGATGTGCCCGTTGTATAAAAATATTTTGCCCGTTATTATATTTATTTTCATCGGCCGTCAGTTTTTATGGTTATCGCTACGCGAAAACGAGAAAGTCTTTCGAAAGTAGCTTCCGCGTCAAAGAGCGTATTAGTGGCAGAGAATTTAACCGAAGTAGCATAATTCCCCGGTCGCCGCAACGCGACGCGTTTTTCCTGTCGTTGCAATTTCACCTTTCGCCGCGTTTCGGTGCGAGAGAAGCGCGCTCCTCGGGACAGGTGATTTGTCACACGGGAACGAAACGAGCTCGCCTCGTCCGACTTGCCGCTCGAGTTTTTCGCGTACAGGTAGCTGATGACTTCGGGGCGGAAAGCTCGTGACGAAATGCGAGATGCGACAGAAAAGAAAGAGAGAGAGAGAGAGAGAGAGAGAGAGAAGGACGAAGTAGTAAGAAGGACCGCCTCCGCAACGTCAAGCGGGAAACGCGACGGGCGAACTTTCGACGCATTTGTACTGCCGTCCTTTCTCCGCTAACGCATTTCTCTCGCTATCGTTCTCACTCCGATAGGAAACTCTCCCGCCCGCTCGTCTGATCTCTTCGGGAACAGCTGATTGCTCGTATTTCTCATTCGCCGAGAAATACAGAGCGCCACTTGTTTGCACGACTTTTCCGCTCGTTGCTCCCTTGCGAACTTCGTCGTGCTTCCCTGACTTTTAGCGTGCAACACGCTTCTTTATTTTGCCCCTTTTTATAGCATCCGCACTTAGGAGCGTAATCAATTATCTTCTCTCGTTATCTCTGTATTTATAACATTAAATACTTTTATGATATTGAGACGTGAGCTTGAATTATGAAAGCGGACTCAATTTAGACTGAAATACGGAGTAGCAACATTATCAGAGTCAATAAATAAATAATAAATTTAAAGGCAAACGGAATGTATGTGCATTTGCACACGTTTTGAAGCATTTGCGCAAATATTTGTCCAGTTAGGAGTTGCAGGCTGCATTTTTACGGGTTTATTTTCTCCTCTCGCGTCAATGAGCGTTATAATTACGCATGCCTTTTTGCAGACGCGAAAATTTCGTTTGCCCTAAACCGGCAAAACCGTGGAAAGCATCCGGTAGTGTGTGTGTGTGTGTGTGTGTATGTGTGCGTGTGTATATCAGCGGGATACAGGCGCGCATTTAACACCTGCGTCGCAAAATATAATACGTGCCAATTTCATAATGCAGCGTTCGCCGCTGCAGCCGCTGCTGCCTACCGTTACGGCAATCCACGCACGTATTAAACGGAGAGGTAAAAGATTGGGATTGGCCCCCGTGGAAAAGTGCGAGTATTTTTGCGGCTCAATTCAAGGTTCCAACCGCGCGGTGTATGCCGAGCGGAAATCGTTGACCGATATAAAAGGAAACAAAACGCGTCCCAGAATCCCGAAGGGAATACTAAAATTGTCATCTCGGAAAATATATCGTGTTTGCCAAGTGTTTCGTACGAATAATAACCATTCGTTTCTTCTAGCGGTTATTAGGTTTCCGCATTTCAGAAAACCAACGAGGCTTCCATCGACGTCAATAAAACGGTATCTTGTGAACGGTATGATTCATTCTTGGGGAGAAATTTTGTCAATCGCGATACTATTCTAGATATTTACATAGGTTGTTTTAGAAACTAATAAACTAAATTTTGTTTCAAATGTTTTATATGTCCATTTCTACCAATGCAAGATTAACCTTAATTTTGTTTTAACTTACTTTCTATCTTTTTTTTAATCCTAAGAATTAGAAAAAGATGGAAAGTAAGTTAAACCGAGATTAATTTGCATTGATAGAAATGGACATTAGTAAACTAAATTTTGATAACATAAAAGTAGTAGTAATACTGATGCCGTTTACAAGTAAAAGCAAAAATACTGTAACTAATGATACTCGTTTATGGCCAATTATACAAGAAGATATAATGACGCAAAAGAGTGGAGCACATAATCCCGGTATTAATGCGCAGAGAATATAATTCAGTTTTAACGATCGTCATCGATTAAACCATAGCTGGGCGAGTTCTTCGAGCTGCTCACCTGGTCCGTAATCGCAGTTTATTCGCAGCACACGATTTAGCACAGCGCCGTACGAGTTCGGCGCAGCCGGTTTATCGAACTAGCAGCGTCAGCGAGAAATAAAGACCCTATTAATGCGAAGCGGGATTAGGGTAGCTCGGCCGGGTGCAGCTTTCGCGGCTGTTCGCATCCTGTAGCTTACCGCCGAATTTTCGGATAACGATTCGAGGTATCGTTTTCGCCGCGTCAGACTCGTACACGAGCGAATATTACTCGACGTTCCAAATTGTTACTTAGTTGTCCCCGAGGACGTTTCCCCCCCGGCTAAACCAAAGCGGAACGTACGACCAACTTGCAGTACCCCGTAGCAATTTGGTAATAGCACAATGCGCCATTTTATATATTTTGTTATTGTTTGCTGAGCGTCGACAAAACCGTGTATTCGCGCACACATTGATAGCAATTGCGCTGTTATAAAAAAAATTTTATTATTTTTAGTGACACAGCGTGAGATCAATTTCACAGATATAAATTTCTCGGTAATTAATTTGCGTACTTGCTTTTGCAGATCAAACTATTGTTTTATGTTCATCTGTTAGTTTTGTATAAATCATAGTCGTAACAATTTACTGCAGTATCAG
Organism: Tetramorium simillimum; assembly: GCA_011636635.1. Classification (NCBI taxonomy): domain Eukaryota; kingdom Metazoa; phylum Arthropoda; class Insecta; order Hymenoptera; family Formicidae; genus Tetramorium; species Tetramorium simillimum. The sequence goes on along the minus strand of VBVQ01000884.1, from coordinate 24,144 downwards.
TGTTTCGTTAAAATAAAATTTCGCGCGCAAGTGCTATCAATGTGCAAGTGCACGTTATCATTTCACATGAATGTCTCAGTACGGGATACAACGCGGCAATTTGAGTGTGCCGCGTGGCTATGTTTGTAATGCCCTGTACTGACGTAAATCGCCTTCCGTCTTCCTTAATGTCACTATCCTTAGACGCGAACAAGGAGCTAGTACAAAAAGGGGATTGTCGCTTGTTACCGTTTGCGAAGAGAAATGTATCTGAGAAGACAAGGTACAAAAACACCGTGGTACAAAGCCCGTATCTGAGAGAACGGAAAAGCCATGTTCGCACGAACAATGCTACGAAAACATAATTATTTCACGAATCGATCGTGCCGGTGCATCGTCCTCCGATGTGCATTTTTAATTCGTAAGGTTCTTCGCATGCAAATTCGAATGCAGGGTGACGCGTATCAATTTTCTTAACAAACAACATGTGACTGATCGTCAAATCAAAAACAATATTAATATAGTTATATCATTGATATATATTATTGCTGATTGAATTGCACGTCTGTGAGGTTAGTAATTAATGATTGACGTTTCTAAAACGCTCTTCCGCTCCTTTTCCTCGCGCTCGTAATTGATGCAACCGGACGGCTCGAGCGAAGCGAACCGACACATTCGCCTCACACAATGCGCTTTTGACACTTCGACTGGGCCGAATGACATGCGTAACAAGCAACTCGCCTCGCGAGTGGTTTGCAACGCGAATCCGAGTCGGGCACAAAACGCGGCGGACAGCTCGAAAGGACGGCCGAGGGATAAAATCCGACATGACGCGCTTCTGTTTACGCCGGGCTGCATATGCAAAGCGAAACTTTCCGTCCGCTTCGTACAGAGTGTTTCATAAGTGCCGGCATATGGTGTCACGCTGTTTTTCGCGAGGCTGCAGAGAAACGAGTGAAACGTATCGTTCGACACGTGTCGTTAGGCATTGGAGGCTCTGCGTTTTTGTCGCGCTTTCAATTCTAAACTTTGCTGTCTGTTGCACGTGTCACATTGGTGTTCAGCATGACTCTCGCGTCATGTGAATCTTTCGGGATTCTAGTACGCAGGCGACAAAAACATTCTTTGACAGCTGTAGCTTGTAATATTCGTTAAATAAATTATCTGTAATCGTTTTAATGAAAATCGTTTTTAATTATATTTTAAAGTAATGTAATTGAATGTTAGAGACTAGATAAGAGCCAAGTTATATCGCTATCTTACATTATCCTTCTTCATACATATCATAAACCTTTTAATTTTGAAAGAACCTATATCAAAGGATTCTTGGTTCGCTCAGCTCACGAGAGGATAGCAGTAGCGATGGGCTTTAATTTATTTTATTGTGACATAAAATCCTGCAAAATGCATGCCGTCCCTTACCAGCTGACCTCGTCGACCTCGTGGCGTCTCGTCGTTAGTCCTGCGATATCCTCGCATACCATGCAAAAGATATTCCTGCTGCGAGGGACGTTATTTAAGGGCGAGAGAAAATTCTCCAATTTATCCAAAGATATTTTTATACCGCATTTTAAAATGAGAGCTAATTTATGAAGTTATTCAAAGAATTATCGCAGCAGAGAGAATGTGAAATTACAAAGTTTTACGTTAATGTTCCCTGTTTTATATACAATTTAGCGATAATCATGCTCCGTTAAATATGAAATTAATATTTGCTGTATACAATATCGCAAGAACGCGGGGAAAGTCAATAGTTGCCGATTTTACGTCGAGTTTAACGACTTCTCTAAAGTTTTTTTTATCTCTGTCGGAGCAAGTTCCGAGGCGAAATAATTTATTGTTGCATTCACGAAATTATTCTCCTCTCAAAATGCGAAACGACGAAACTTTGCAAATAAATCGAGCATTAATATTTTCTATTTTACGCGCGCCTTGCGAGTGGCAAAGTTTGCGGTAACTCAGGGTTCGTTGGATTTGTACTTTCATATTTGCGATTCTTAGCAGTAATGCTTCTTTCATTCCGCTTTGAGGTTTGCAAATGGCTGGGACCAGGAAATCCGCGCAGTGTATCTTGTATAAATTCAAACTATATAACGCATTGAGACTGTAATTCCTAATATCAACAGAACTTTGGGCCAGAGTATACCGAGGGGAACTACTGCGCAACGATGCTCACAGATTTGCATTGTGCAAACGCTGTCTAAAAAGGAAACTTTGTGTCCGATCAGCATAAACGGATATGTCCCCTGATATTATATTTGTTTTCAATTCGTCACTGACATTTATGTGTACCTAACGATATCGATTGGACTTATATAAATTTGAACATTCTATTACGTAGGTATAGATATTATTGATATCGAATTAATTTTTCTCATATTTTCTCTTTACCTTTTCTATTTTATTCCTCTTCATTATTTGTGCAATTCTAGTAAAACAAATATTAGCTATGTTAACAAAATTGAATTTCTAGTTTTTGATCGAGTCTAGTTGTTGTCGTAGATTCTCATCAAATTTGAGAATTGTTTGACTTTTCAAATGTAAATTACATGGCGCACGTAAATTTTACCGTTCGCCGAATCTCGAGAGAAACTTTCATTTGCAAATCTTTCACGTGAGCCGCAATGGGTTATTTTAGAACTCAATTTGCAAAAACAATCAGTCGCAATCGCCTTAAGTAAATAAAAGCTCCGTGGAAAATGCTTTCGATGTAAAAACACTGATTCTTTCATTCTCGCTGTGTGAAATAATAAAAAAAAAAACCCCCCCTCGTCGCGTATCGTCACGTAAAGTTCACAACCTCGGGTTTCTTCCCCAATCACGGCGCTCTTGTGCTCGCCCGCGGTCGTCGTCGGTTCAGCGCGGCCGTTGAAAATAATTGACCCCACTCTGCTCGTATTTCGAGCATTCGTCGCGTAAAGCGAGCGAGCGAGCGAGTGTTTAAAACCCGGCTTCGCTGCGGGTATATTCTTCGAAAAGCGCCGGGTGAAACGCCGCGACGCGCGCTAGCCGCTCATTCTGCCGCGTATTGTTACCACACAATACACGGTGTATTTCCACCGGTGTGTCCCCACCGGCCCCCGCGCCACGGCCGCTGTCCGGCTGCTGCATTGTCGGCGCCGGCGTTGCATCGAACGCAATTTTACAGCGTCACGGAGCGAAATGTTTGTTTTAACGCGACCCAGCAGCCATAACGCAACGTTTCCCCTCCATTCGCGTCCCCCCTCGCGCTTCGTCTTGCGGCGAAACGATGTTTTTATTCCCTCCCACGTATTTCGCGTGCACGTCTCGCGCATCCCGATTATGCCCTCGGCTTTTACGCCAGCGCGAAGAGCGTGCACGTTTTACACATGCTAATATTGAAAAAAAAAAAACCCCGCGTACGTATATTCGTCGAACAAAGGGAGTTCGGTGAACTCGAGAGTTTGTCTTTTGAGGAAATTGAAACTCGTTTGCGACGTGTACCCGACGTCGGTTAAAGTTCAATCGGTGTTTAGAATGGCGTGATCTAATATTAGTTGAATTTTGCTGTTAAATATTTATTAAATTGATAATTCATTATAGGATTATTTACCGATTTCAATATTTGATTTTATCACGCAAATAATGATAGTACAACCCATACTAATGCGCATTTATCCTTATAAGTTTGTGTAATTATTGTTTCCATTTGTTTCATCGCGATACTCATGGTATCGCGCGAATTATTCGGCGGAAGAGTTATCGGGGTTGGAAAGGCGCGCGAAACGATATTACAAGATAAGGCAACGCCCGGGAAGCGGATATTCGCGCCGCGAAAGTATCCGCGCAAATATACTCGGCATCTCGTTTTACGTTTCTTAACGAGAACGAGCGGGAAGCGACTGCGCCGGCGATTCTGGGATGCGTTTACGCGGTAGCTGTGTTTAAAATACCGTAACGTCATAAAAATACGCTGTGACAGTGCCGTGACAAGGTACGGCGCAGTAATGAGTTTAGTTTCGCGACGACTTTTAATACGCGAGGTTTTCTGAGTGCGCGCGATCCGGCACAGAAGTCGTAATAGCCGTAATAACCTGCGCCACTTTATTATTCGGTACGCATAAATGCAATCTAAAGCAGTTGAATATAAAGAGTATTCTTAAATTTACGCATTTCATAACGGACATATTTAAAGTAAAATTTAAACATTCATTTGAGATAAAAATTCGTTTAGATCATGGCTCGGAGCTTTATTCACGGGGAAATCTCAGTTTTTTTTTTTTTTAATAGTTGAGCTTACTCGTTAAGCTATCGACATTTCAATATTCTTCCTCGAGAAAGAATTTATGGTCACATTGTACACGCTGCGTTTCATATATTACGACTGTGAGGTTCGCTTTAAAGCGAGTTTCGCTGGGAAACGCAAGGAAACGGATGGGGAAAAGCCCTCCGAGGTACCACCGACGGGATATTTGTATCCTGTGGGGCGGCAGGAAATTATTCCGCGGGGAACAATGGGAGCAGTGGTCTCGATGGCGGAATTAATTATAGCGTAGGACTTAATGAACGCTTATTATCGCTCTCTTTTTGAGACGGGGTTATCTCGCGACGAGATAATGCGGAAACGCCGTCGCGACAGGAAGGAAGTTGCGAAAGCGTGCGATATCATCCTCGAATATAAATTACGATAATAATTTCTTTTTGCGAAACTTGTGTCGAATATAACGGTGCTTTCCAATTCGAAAAGAAATTCTTTGCGGTTTCTCCGCGAATGAAAGTTTGACGGATCTTTTTCATATGCACAGTATATTTAATACTTTGCTAAATTACTAAATTATACAGATTATAATTTACATAACAATTAATGAATGATATGGAATAAATAAGATTGAAAGATGGGGAGAAGAATTGTAAATTCGTGGTAACGCATTTATGTTGAGAAATACTTTTCGATCGTCGCTTTCTTTGTTGATACCTCGGCATATATATATATATATATATATGCCTATTATTGTACGTATTAATTACAAGCTTTCCTGGGATCATCCAGCTCGCAACAAACACGCTTCCTGAACGCGCAGGATATCTTTGATCTCGCGACGGGGAGTCTGTTCATTTCCTGGTTATTGTTTAATGAACGTGTACTCCGTGGAAATTAATGCGATTTCAGCGCATTGTGCCTGGGAAATTAACGCGATTGTAAATAATACGTATTCCGCCATAACGCCCATGTAGGGATTACCTGTTTGTTTCTTTCGCGTTCGTGTGTTATGCTCATTCATAATCTGCATTTGATAAATTATTTTAAGCTTCAACTATTCTCTGCTAAAGCTTGTTTCGCAAAATACGCAAATCCGTGTCACCCGCGCATTAAGAACAGTGAGAGGACAAACATTTGCAGTTGTTCTAGCGCTGCAGCTAGACGCAGAATAAACTGCATCAGCAGTCTGCGACACATACAAATACGAATTCTTGATGTGACGCAAATAACAATTCTATGCAAGCATCTTAATCTTGAACTTGTATTTTTAATTATTATAGAACTTTTTTTACACATCGATAATGATAATAATTTGTTACATCCATGAAAAGAGAATGATGCTTTATTAACAACATTAGATCTAATTGGATCTAATTGGAAATAATCTTGTTAATTTAATAACAGTATTAATGAAACAAATACTTTATTAAAACAAAAACATGACGTGTTGAATCAAGATTATCAAGATTATTTTTAATTAGACTAATATGATTAATACTAATATGATTAATATTACAATATTTCTTTTCTGTGTAAACCTTAAATGAAATTTTTCTTATTAAAATAGATTGTTTTTGAAATCGAATAAAAATATAAAACTATTATATTACTATATAGTTTCGGAATGAATTGAAGAAATTTAATCGCGCAAACATTTTTCATTCATCCTTGTTGAACTAACTCATATCTAAAAAGAAAATATAAGGGTTGAAAGGATTTTGTTTTAAAGTATAAAGCAAGGAAAATCGATATAATTTTTAGTTAAACACCTAGTAAATTTTGGCATATCAAACATTGATTGCGCAAATGTCAATCTTCGGATTATTAATGTAGAGCTCTAACTGAGCAAATAGCCACTCCTAATTATTACGTTCTAACTATCAATATCAATGATGACGGCTTTCGACGGCAAGATGTATACATGATGTCCGGACATGTCTTTGATTGGATAGATACCCATGTAGACAGCTAGGATAGGCAACCCGTCTATGAACTAGATAGACAGATGGTTCATCTAGAATAACTGTTGATTAGGCGGCGGGTATCCGTTAATACCGGACAGCGTTCAATAGTACGTGCCGTGTTGTTTGATTGTATAATAGTACTATTTGCTACAAGGCGTCTCCGGAATCAACACGAGAACACATTTGGAATTAAGCTTCTAACATTCGAATCTCATATTTGCCTTTAATATTTTTATACCATACCTTTTTAATAAAGCTATATTAAACCAATGAAAACTTTACTTTAAACTTTTTATGATTATTTTTTAAAATAATAGAATAATTTAAAATATATATTGGTAGAAAAAAGTACCGTTAAACATTTTATAAAAATATTTTATATTATTTTTACAAAATTAGTACTTTATGTTTAAAACACATCAAAGCTTTATGCATAATATAATTACGAAGTTGAAAAACATTAAAAAACTATAAATTTTTAGATAGAATTTTTTTTCAAGCTGTAATAAACGAATAAAAATTTACATTAAAAAGATTATTAACAAATAACGTCTACGATTATTATATATACAAAATTAAAAATTTACCTTAAGTAATAAAGAACATTTTGTTAAAATTATATCGAATAATATAATCAGCTCCGGATCGCAATATTATCGGAGTTAATTTATATTGTCGGCTTCGATTTACATGCCATTCGCGAGTATTCTCTCGGGGCAGACAATTCTCTATGTCTCAGTCTCTGATAGTTTACCAGTTTCCTTATCCACAGACGACAAGTATACCTTGCTAATTAGCCAGTAGTAAACCAGTGACGTGCGGCGCCTTCCGTACATCCACGGGCGTGGATTTACCTCGGCAGCGTACACTTTCGGGATTCCCTTTCGTCATAATTAGCCGTAACAGTCGGCGGCGGTGAGCCACAGGTAGCGGTCTCTCGAGAATGGGAGACGTAGAGTACCTCCGTGCCGTTGTTTCGGCCGAATGAGGCCCGTCCGCCGTTGTGATTGACGGCGACATCCACGTTGCGGCCCTTGGGACGTGCCACTCGAATTACCCCTGTTGTCGACTCGCTTATTGGCAGAGGAATAATGACAGGTGTCATTCTGTCAGTTTTGATACGATTTATATTTTGAATCTTTTTCCGTCCGGGATCGACGCGTTACAAACTTTGTCGAATGTGTTAATTAAAGTTTGATGGGGGCTTTAAGAGAATTTAAAAGACTTCTCATAAAGCGAGCTCATAAATTTCTCTGAATAATTAATTAGAGAAGAAAATAATTTCGAAGAATTTTGCATGTCAAACAATTTAGACTAGATTATATGCATTTTAGTGTATGAGATATCTGAAATTTAATTGTTTCCTGAAATTCTTCCTTGTATAATATTTTTTGCCTAAATTTTGGAAAATTGTATTTATTAATATTTTTTGTCTGCCAATTTTATATATTATCGGTTTTACAATGCATTATTAAATTTTTATTGCTTGTGATATCTTTCTTTTTAATTATTGCATACGTTTTTCATAAATTTTATCAATTAGGTTCTCTGTAATTTGACAGTATTTTATTATTAGATTTCAGTCAATTAAATCCTAAATGATCTAAAATTTTAATGTAGCATTACACATTATACCGCTATATTCTTTTAATCATAATTCTATTTTATCTAGGCAAACCTAGACCGCAAGTCTCGTGGTACCTGGAATCGCAGAACATCCGTACGTCTACCGAGGTTCGAGAGACGCAAGGGCTGGGTGGCGAGACCAACGTCGTAACCATCAGCAACGTGACTGTGAAAGCTCTCACGAGGCGGCATCATCACGCCAAGCTGTCCTGCCGAGCGAATAACACTCAATTAGCACCGCCACCCACCACCACCGTCGTCATAGAGCTTAACAGTGAGTGCGCTCATTCCAATTAACGTTAATTACGAGCGACGCGGCACGATGCCGCGTCGACCTTTGCTCTTTCCTAAAATGAATTTTTTTCTGCGAGAAATACAGGCCTATTCAGACCTGCAGACGTTGCCTCTTTATTTATGAAAACGAGAAAACGCAGCGAACAAACGTGATCCCGAAGAAAATAATAAATTATTTAAAGTAAAAATAAATATCCGTGCAGTACGACCGTTCATGACGACGCAGCTTTCTCCACTCCGAATCTCCATAAAAATATTCAAACTTCAGTAGCGTTTTTGTTTTGTTTTCAAAACTACGTTTGAATACAGTTTACACGGTGCAAAAGAAAACTGCGGTTTTTGCACGTCAGAGATTCTTTATTCGCCTGTAAAATAACGAATCACTTGCTCGCACGTCCGGCGATTATGCAAAAAAAAAAGTACCGAATATTTTCCCGGGGAATGTCTCGAATTTCTCGAATAGCCGCGGAACAAGTTACCTGCGTTATAAATATGCAAAAGACCGTCAATTTCGACGCTGCGCGATACTTTCGATTCCTATTTCCCTCCACCTTCCTCCCACCGTTCCATGTGTATCGGTATCAATATTTTCTCGCTGCGAAAGAGGGCAGAGCGAATATTTAACCGATGCGTGATCCGATTTGTCCGGCTGGGATCTTTTTTTTACTCAGTCCGAAAATGAAAGCGTACTCTCGACGAGACGAAATTGAAACATTTTTCATCGATTACAAGGGGAGAAGGGCGGCGGTGGGAATTTCGACGGGAAGTAGGGGACGAGGGGCCGGTACAGGGCCGGGGGCTTCGTCGTACCCTCCCGTCGAAAAGCAATCAACCCCACGATGTCATTAATAACACCACTTCCGGAATCGCTCCGAAACGCGACGAATCGCATGGCGCCGAGTAACATGCCCCGGCCGCGACAGCGTTCGATTAATCTCCATGAAAAACAGAGGTAGAAAGGAAATATACGTATCCCTCCCCGCTTCCACTGTTTTCCTCTAACCCGGAAACAACGGTGGTGACTGGGGAAAATTGCGATTCGAACGATTTCCTTTGGCCGCAAGTTCGACCCGAGGCAAATAATTCGTTCGCAATTATTTCGAAGCGTGAGGGAATAGTAATGAAAAATTCTTTTGCCTGCGAGATTGTAATACGTCGCTATAATTACACGTGAAAGCCATTCGGCTTTCGGCGAATATGATGAAATTACTATGAAGTTTCACGCTTCTATGCTACTACGCGTGTCGAGCATTGTATCGGACTTTTTACTAAAGATATTTATATTATTTAATCTAGATTTTTACAAACAAATCGAACATTATACATTGTACACTTTTATTCTTTACAACAATATGCATTTTTATTCTTTAATGATGGATATCACTAAGGTGGTTTTCGATGTTGAAAATTAAGAATACTGTGATAAAAAGATAGTAATCTAACCCGGTTATTGGAAAAATATGATTCGGGTGTTACATTTCCATTCAGCAACGTAGCGAACGTACGCGAGTATCTGATGGCATGTATCTGGCTTATCAGATTTCGCCGAACTCTACCGCGTTTCGCAAAAATGGTTTTAAAAAAATCGGACGACGCACGAAATGAAAAATCCTTCAATTTTCTCATCGACTAATTGACCATCGACAGTTCGTCAAAGGACAACCAGAGGGTCATTTTAATTGATCGGCGCGAAATAATTCCCGTCGGATTTGAAAATGGACAGCGGCTCAGGCACAAACAGATTGCAGCCATTCATGCGTGATGTCACACTCGTTCCCGAAAAATTTAAAACTGCCGAGCAGACCGAATTATTCATTGCTCACCCTATGCATGTACGCACCGAAATAATTTGATGACTTTTTGTGTATTCAATGCCTCTAAAATTATTTACTTCCATTTGCTAATTTTAAAACGATTTTTTTCTATGGCAAAGCTGAAATTGCAATTTCGCAAAGTAATTTTAAAAATTATTTAACATTTTAATGAGCAAAGTTGTAAACTAATCCACGTATAATGAGACTGTCTATTAGTGTTTGACAAATAAGATATAATGAATTATTAATATTGCAATAATTTGTGGTACAACAATTCTTAATTGTCGATATAATCGATTATTTGTTCTCTCTTTTATCGCAACTGTCATGATCGAGACAGCTGCTTGATATTTCCATAGACATTTTTAGATCCTATCGAATCTATCCTTCTTCCCGTCTTCTTCATCCCGATGGCAATCGCGGGGATGGAAAATTAATATTCATAATTGTATAAGCAGCACGGCGGCTCATCGGCACGGCCGAGATTCATCCGACAAGAAACTTATGCGCCAGACAAACAAGTTTAAATTAAATCGCCGGTAGCTGCCAACTTAAGCCGGAGGATACGGGAATCCGAAGAAGAAGACTTGCCGTAAATTACCTTAGAAGCTAGTTGTATGTGACGTAAAAAACTTGAATATAAACGAATCGTAGTATCGATCGTAAAATATTTCGAACATGCTTTTACTGAAAAGCAAAAAATGTCTTTTATCTTACATAGCTGAAAGTATTTTCCCTTTTTTTTATTCGAAGCTATCGATAATTATTCAAAGAACGTTAATGAGGATTATTAGTAATGTACGTTTTAATATTGAAATTCTGTAACAAGTGGAATGATATCGATTGGTCATTATTTCAAGCGTTCTAGAATTACAAGAAGAAATTATAAAGAAGTAAGAGATGGAACATGGTATAACTTTTTTAAATTGATTTGAAATAATCCAATTATACACGATTTCAAATGAGAATGATAACAGAATTGAACGGACTTTATAGATATATTAGAAACCATGTGCCGTATTTTCAATCTATTAACTTCTTTAATATTGTATCAAAATTATTACGAAATTGTATGATTCTTTCTTTTTAATATCTCAGAGGTAACATTCATTTTTAATATTATTACGGAAGCGCGACAAACCTCACGTTGGAAAATACACATGGCATTATCATCGAGAGATTATTAAATGCGTCGTAAGATCGGTGGCGTAATCGAATGTAAATATCGAACTTTCGCACTTCTGAAACGATCTCAACCGACATAGCACTCGATTCCGGTAAGTGCTTCGTTTTTTTTTTTATCGAGGATTGAAATTCATCTTGCAACTTTGCAACATTTCGATCCCTTGCTAATTGGAAGCGCACTAGGAGTCGCTGTCTGCATAATTGCATCTGCATAAACCTCGATTCCGTTCCCTGTACGATCGCACGAAGGTTTCTAACGAGTCATCGGAGACTCGAGTGAAAGCTGATCGACTTGCGAAAACGATTTCCGCGATCGACAATGTGAGGTCGACGAATACTCGACGACGTTCGAGTGGTGGAAAGTGGATTGCACTCGGAATCGCGCGATGTATCCCATTAATTTTTCATGCGACCGCTAGTGTCCCGAAGTAATGTAAAGTCCGCCGCGTATATACGAGTGCTTCGCGAGCGGAAGGCGGTTATTAATTATTATTCGACAGCTAATGGAAATGGCGAAATTAGAAATAGAAAGCTCTACCAGATCTCGCATGGCGCGAACGCTAACAGGGCTATGTTCGGAAACATCACTCGAGTGCCTCCGTGTATCATGTTATCCTTGTTGTTCACCAAATGGTAAACAACATAAAATGATACACGAAGGCACTCGAGTGACGTTTCCGAACGCAACCCAGGGAAAAGACATGGAGGTACATAAAAAACAAATTTTTAACAAAAGTTTAAAAGTTTACTTGTAGAAACAGGAGCTGTGCATTTGATATCTGGTACTCACGTTTCACAATAACTCCTTAGTGACATAATGACTCCTTAGTAGCCAATAATTTATAATAATTATGATATATATTTATGCGTATTTACATATCTTTTTATATATCTCACTCACAATTACGTTATTATCAGCTGCTTGCCTTATTTATTTAATATTGAGTTAAATTTAGATATTTCTGAGAGACATTTGATTCGGTGGGTTGAGGCGATGAATTCGATAATTTATACAATTCCGTGTTGCTTTCTAACAAGAGATGGACGATGTGCATGGCTCGAGAGAACGGAGAATACCGAGTTCTTTGCAGAATTCACCACGTTGAAGGAAAATATTGTATATTTTTCCATATAATATCTCGACACAGCACACACCGTTATGAATTTTTATTATTTTTACCAATCTTTTCCGTCCTTTTGTTGCCATTTATCTTATATGTTCTTGCAGAATCGGCAAAACCTTATAGTGTTGTTGCTGATTCTCTCAGTCATTGTAGAATAGAAACGCATATGTGATACGCAATGACAGTTATCCGTTTAGAAAGGATTGAAAAATTTAATAAATCCATTTGCGCAATTTAATAATTGGAATCCACAATAAAAGCGGAACATAAATGAATTCGAGAGATAAATAACAAATAAATAACAATATAAAGCATTGAATAAATCAGTATAATTGAAAGAGTTGAACTGATAAATATTGCTAAGCTAATTATTACAATTAGCTGCAATTGTTTGTAATGCTAAATGAGAAAGCGCTATATGAGAGAACGATATTATCGCCATTAACATTGCCATCAGCGTATTATTACAATCGTTTTAGATCGCCGTGTACTTTCTTTTACAATGAGGTCGCAAATCGGCACATCGGCAACAGGAACAAAGGTAAAACGATCGCCTCGCGAACTTGTTCAACTTTTAATGACTCATTCTGCAGAGGCGTTTGATTCCGAACAGAACGTAGCTTGCACGAGTTCAGGAAGAATAATCAAGTTAGGTAACAAGCCGAAGAATCCCCAGCCTTCTCCCGTCTCGGGGACGCATTCCGCCGACACAGAAATTCCATTCGGCAAAAATCCTCTTCGTCCCTCCTCCCTCGATCGGCGTCCTTCGTTAATTAGTAAGAAAATTAATGAAGCCGCCTCCGCGAGCGCAAACTTTGCTCGCGCGAGGCTCATTAGTCTTTTATAGCTACGAGCATTAACGAAAGTAGTAGATGCACCGTTTGATAGTCAGACGATTACGTGTCTACTAGTAGTAACGACTTAATGAGTCAGATATCAAAAGAAATTTCTAATTAGGGTGATCCTCCTGATCGTATCATCATTATTTTCTCGTTTGACCAAGCAGTATAATGATTAATGATATAAATATAAATTGCAAAGCTTCTTTACGATAGCATTATGAATAATAAAAAATCAATAATTAAAAAAAAGATTCCGAAAAAGGAATGATACACTAGCGCAAAACATTTCGATAGTTTTTGATTGAAAATCGATCTTTTTCTTTTTTGAAATTTTTTTTAATTGAGCTGTAATTACGAAAATTACGAAATTGTTTAAGAAAAAAATAAAAGATACAATAAAATTATATAAATATTGTTTAGAATAGTATATTGTAAATAAGAAATTGCATTTTATAATCAATGCATTTTATAATTTTGGATGGGCTGTAATAAAATTTTAATTTGGATATTGAATTGTGTAAAGGTATAAATTCAAAGGCTGTATAAACGGAGAGATTCCAGAATTAAATTTCCTAGAGGGTATCTTCTTGGTTTTTATGTCAAGAAAATAGCATCTTGAGATGAAGCAGGAAACAAAGCGTAATTCGCAATTTGACTGTCGGTCGAAATGTTCCCTATCAGTCCAGGTCGGACTCGTTCATTTTACGAGTGCTATCAATCCGTCGAGCGGATGTTCTCGACGAGCTCACGATACAAAGTAATTTCGTAACGAAGCCGGGCGAGCTCCGGGCAGATTTTAGCGACAAAACGAGGGCTTTTGCTATCCGCGGAGTCGCAAACGGCGTAACGACTCTCGAAAGTGCTCTCTCGCTGGCAGCACTGTGGAAGAAGGGTTTAGCTCACTCCGGAGACGAGTGAACTTCAGAAATGTTAGTCCTGGTGCCTTGATAACTCAATCCGCGGGGAGCTAATAATTCTCCCTTCCGACGCGAATTGTTCCCTTAATGTCGCGACATGAAGTCTTCCCATCTAACAATGTTATATTTCTGACATCAAACGTGCTGGAAAAACTTTAAAATTTTATTTTGAAAATAAAGCACACGCAGAGTCTTTAATTATTAACTTGGGAAAATTAAATTTTACGGATAGCGATACTTCTTTTCGGATACTGTTCACATAAATATATTTCCATTTAATATAAAATTTTTATTTGCAATATAGATAGTTAAGATTAAAAATTAAAATATTATTTGAATTGATTTAAAAGAATTTAGAATTCAGTTATGTGTTTTTTACGTTAATTTAAAAATTGTATGCACGTGAAAAATTGTTAATGTACATACATACATACACACATCTTCTCACTTCTAAATACGTAAGAGAATTAAGTAGTACTTTGACGGTGATTTGTTTCCACCTAGGTTGAATTCTTCGCCTCTGAAATTAATTAGTTTACCCGGAGACTCCTAGCAAGTGTTATTCCACTGCACGCCTCATACATTTCCCTGTATTTTCCGAGCCGCGAGGACCGTACATCGTCGCCTCGTTTACAGGCTTTCGCTAAAACTAGAGCGAGAATAGACCGCGGAGAACGGTTCTTCTCCCCTTTGTTTTGCCACTCCCTTCATTCCAATGAGACTGTAACGATATGAGCTCACGGCGGCTTTGCCAAATTATGACAATAATATCACTTAGAATCGCATATTGCGGGTCTTGGCGAAATTTCACTTAAGCCGGGCGATTCGCGAGATCGGCAAGTACGAAACTAGACGTGTGACTCCTCTAATGTTCAGTCGTTCTCGAAACAACCGACTTTAACCTACGAACGAGCCGCTTAACGACCAGACTTTTCCCCACTCTCTCTACACTCTAATACCGTCATTTAACTTTCTTTTCCATATCTTTTGGCATGATTCATTGTAAGATAAAAATTGATTATTGCATACGCGAAAATATAAAAATTATTTTAAAATATTTTACTTTCGCGCAGATCTTCATTTTGCGCATAAAGTTTTAATTTATATTACTTGTGATAAATTAAAGTGCACTTGTACATAGAATGCAATATGCAATTTTTTTTAATTCTTGATGAAATCAAATATGAAATAGATCTAATGTTTAATATAAAATTCCTTATCCTCTCTTATTCAAGAAAATTGTCTCATTGTTTTCGATATCATCTTGGTCGAAATTCAAAGTTTATTATAAATCGATTTTCTTTATTGATCTTCAGTCACTGAGAAAGCTAAAACAGGATTGAATTGTCTTAAAAGAGTTAACTGTAGTTAACTTTTCCTTTACAGTACAGTTTCCCTACAGTAAGTATAAAATTTCAGAGGCGCAAAAATTAACTTCAGAATAATTTTTAAACTGATCACTATCTAGTCTCCGTTGTAAACTTAGAAACAGAATTAAGGAATTTTCCTGTTTTTTCTTACTCTTAAAATTTACAACACTTATATTACATTTATTTTACATACATTTTACACTTAACTGTATTATTTTTATTAATTTTTACTTTCTCACGTTATTTTTATATTTTACGATTGTCACATTTTTATTTTGAGAAATTTTAGTTAATTTCTATCTTAGATCTTACAAAGCTCCTTCAAACCTCTCCTTGCAAACCTCTTAAGCCTTAAGCGTCGCACTTGGTTATTCTCGCGGCGTTATTCTCGCGGCGTCTAACAGATAAAATGGTATGCCTCTTCGAATTCTCCTTTCAGAAGTCATACGATAAGCACGCAAATGCGTCTCGCGCGTCTGGAACGAAGCGCACCTTATTGAACTGCTTCATAACTCGATTAAAGCCACTCCATGCGCGCGAATAATAATAGCGGCTCATTAAAGCTGCCGAAGAGGCGACGAAAGTCTTCGGGTTTGCGCTTCCATTTGTGAAAGGGCGTTTGATTGGGAATACAAATTCGCGAAAAGGGACTCGCAAAAATTGGCGAGTGAAGTGCACGCGAATAGACGAATGAAGGAAATTAGTTTAATTTTCTGAAGAACTTTATTGATAACAAAATGTAAAGTACATATTCATTTATAATGTAAAATATGAAGTGCATAATTTTATATATAATTGGGTTACAAAACTTAATGATAATGAAGAGATAAATATTATTGGTCTCTTTGCAGATATTTCTCAAGGGTTCGTAGATAATTGAATCAATATTTGAGAGAGTTGAATAAATAGTGTCATTATTTGCACGCTCAACATTAATTAATGTTAGAATTAATGTTAGATATCTTAAAGTAGATTCAAAGTATATCTAAAATGAAAATCATTATTTTATTTTTAACTTTTAGTATTAAATATTTGGATAATAAATTTTAATTTAAAATTCTATTAAGATAAAAGTATTATTTTATTGCAACTAGCGATCTTAAATAACTTTACATGGCTTTATATTTAAATTATAAATTAGAGACTTTATAAAACTAGGTTATATTAATAATACGGAATAACTCATATGTGTGACCGCACGAATGCTTGTTCGGGATCACAAGGCTTGTGCTTAGCTTTTCAAGTTAACTGAATTAATTCGAAAAGACGACCAAATTGGAGAGCAGAAGGACGTATGTATGTAGAAGAAAGTAAAACGATGAAAGGAAGACGTCTTCCATCTAGGGAAAGGTACTAAAAGCTTCGTCGAATTCTTCCTGTCTGCGCACCTGACGACATGAATTTTGATTTGCAAATGAAATCTCAACTTCATCGGGAGTTTCGCGCCCGGCAGTTTTCTCTCGGTCGCCTTTGTTTTCGGCAGCTTTTCATGACGAGCACCAATTATACGGACCATTCTCTCGTCCCGCGATTCCTTTCACCTCCGTTCGTCTTTCATCCTCCGTTCCATTTTTTCTCGATCTGTCCTCCTTCCCCCATCCTACGTTGTCGACATCGATCTGCATTTTCTTTTTTCCTATTAGTCGAGAACTTCCGCGGAGAATGTCGGACAGAAAAGGAGCCCGGCATGAAATTCGCAAGCGAACTGAATTCTAATTATCCCGGCGTTTCTTTCGCGCGTTCTCTGCGTTCCGCTTCTTTCTTTTTTTCTCTTGCGTTCGCCGGACCGCGTCCTTCGTTATGCGCTACCGCACGTTACAAAAAACACCCTATCCTAGAGAGAGAGAGAGAGAGAGACACGCAAGTAGAAACGGAGGTGGAGTGGAAATCAGAAAAGCGAGCGTCCATGCGGAGTCGCGCTTATGACTTGTACGTGATTGCCATTGAAATATCTTTCTTGTTGCGTACAAATTATTTTGAATTAAAGTAGATTATTGATACAGGTAGAAAGAAAGTCTGTACACAGACTTTATTTATTTCAATAGTGTAAACCAAAGTAAATAAAAATATATTGAGAGAGCGAAAAAGAGAGAGAGATAGATAGAAAGAGAAATCGTAAAAGTAACTTAAAATTGAAAGAACAGACAGAAAATAAGAATTAAATTCTCAAAATTTCAGATTACACATAAGTTTCCTTGATAATAGATTCTTTGGCAAGATCGAAATTTTAAACAAAAATTGAATCTCTCCGTCCTCTATTCGCTTATAATTAATATATATCTAAGTTTTCGTTCAAAATTCTACAATAATGGATAAATATTTTGCGAGCTTTTTCCTGACAGGTTCATTTTCTTAATATATTTTTAATGTTTGTTTCGGCGATATCGAGTAAATTCATAAAAACGGGTTCTTGCAGTGAAGCCGCTCAAAGTGGAGATTTTGGGGAAGGACCAGATCCTATCGGCAGGGAAGACATATGACGTGAAGTGTCAGAGCAGCGGCTCGAGGCCGCCGGCGGTTCTAACCTGGTGGAAATCCTCGAAGCAGCTGAAGGGACAGAAGAAAAACGTGAGTGATGCCAAGATACCTCTACCTCCTTGCGTTTGCGCGTGGCAAAAAGTTGCCGCGCTCGAACGAGCTGCCGCTTCGCGCTTAATTGCATCTCCTCTACTTAACCGCTGTATTTCGAGATACGAGAAACGTTCTCTCGATTACACAAATCCACTCTGCTTTATTACGTAGACTAACCTGGTTACCCTAATGAAACGAACCACTTCATTTAAACACAAATATTTTCGCAACGGCGCACAGGGAACGAATTATCGCGGGCGATGAAAGCGTTATTTTAAAGCATTGTTGATTCAATCGGGAGTACTATTATCTTGCACCGTAGATCTTGATTGGAATGTGTATTTTTGTAACAACTGTTTTATTTTGTTTTCTATATTACTTTATATAACAAACGCACGCGATTCGTTTTATCAACATGTTACTTTAAACATACAGCGGCGTTTCCGTAATGAAAGAACGAGCGAAGCGAGCGAAGATTGCTATCGCTATTTTTTTCCAATAAAAAAAGGACTGTGTTATTTCAGAGTATTGTTAATTTACTTGGAGGCTATTATTATTTTATTTCGTATAACTCAGATTCCAATCAAAATCTTAATTTTCGCGAGTGCTATTTCAGTCCTCGTCCTTCGTATTACTTTATATAACTGTCGTGCCGAGATTCATTCTATCAACGTCTCGAAATTGAAATCTTCGATTCGCCGCCATCGCCACCGCAACCGCCGCCGCGCACGAACGGATCGGAAATCGCGGAATCTCTCTTTCCCCCTCTCTCTCTCTCTCTCTCTCGATTGCGATAACACACATCTCTTCACAATATCAATCACGCGAGAGCTCGTTCATGGCGCCTGCAAAATCGACGTGGCGCGAAAAATCCGTCTCTCCTGCGATTAAACGTGGAATAATAGGAAGGGCGGGTTCGAAATAACGCCGGAAATAATGACGTCGACGGAAGACGACGCCGCGCCGCACCGCGCGGTCTCTCCGTTCCAGACGACACAGCATCACTTCCGGCGAATCGATCCTCGTCGCGCTCTCCGCCCGCGGCTGAGCGAAAATAAAAATGACAGTGTCTCGATACACGAAATACTGCTGGGAGCCCTTCGCCCGCGACGTAAATGGGAACTCGTAGAAATAAATTCACCTTTATCTCGCGCAATTTCTACTCTCCATGGATAGTCTTTTTTATTTCTATCTTTGCACCCAGTTCTCTTGTGTTTTCTTTCCACGTTTTTTGTACCTTGGACCTGTGCGATATCTTTGAAAGTTTCTTTGCTAATTAAGACATTGAGATAAAAGATCTATTGTCAACTTTTATATTAAGAGCATCCACGCGACGTGTTACACGGTTTTGTCTTCATTTAAAATCGGAACAATGAAAATATGTCTGAAATACTACTGCATACATTTGCACGGAAAATACATTTATAATTACAATAGAGAACAAATTAATTTATAATTGCAAACACAAAAGCACTTTGTCGTATAAACATAGCCTTGATTAGAAATTAATTATTTATTTATTATTGAATTATTTATTCAGGTTATTCCCTGCGCTTGTTTTATTCCGTATAACGTAATTTTATTTTATTCGCATTACGAGCGGCGTAAGGAAAGAATAAGGAATAAACCGGACCTTATTTCTCTAAGTCGTTTGCCTTGTCGTAAAGAACACTACCGGCGATTTTCCAACATCGTCAGAACGATCTCGCGCGAGAATGCGGGAAGAAACGAGGTCATTGCGGCTCTTTGCTCGAAGGTAGATCAGCCAGCAAGCTCGTAAGATCAGGAGCGTGTAACGAGCCCAATGACAAAAAGCTCAATCGACTTTTATACGACGCGACCGAAAAGATTAGGCCATACGCGCCGTTATACCGACAAAATTCACTATTTCTCCCTTCCGCAAGCGGAAAGACGATGTCTACATAAATGAGTTTCCGGTGGAAACGGTGGAATGGAGAACCTGACGAGGTTGTTTCTTCGGGACGATTAACTGGGGGGAGATTGGACCCGCCCCTTGTTCACTATATATTTATCCACCCCGCGATAATTTGGAATTGCACCTCGAGGCTACATCCTGTATCATCTACGTCAGCGATTCTCAGCCGATCGTTCGTGAAAGCTTTCCCGTGGATTTGTAATTAAAAGTTCTGTAACAACGTTTGCTTCAGTCAAAACTTTTTCTCGTAGATTCTGTGCGTGGTAATTGAAATAATCTTACGCCTTGTTTCTTAATAGTTTGAAGGCTGCTGTACCGTACCTATATTCCATATTATTATTTGCATCTCAAACTCACATTTACAAACGTGCAAATAACTAAATCTGTAACTTATCGATTTTTTTAATGATCATGCAAATTGATGTAATTAATGCCATTGAAAGAAAAAATTCTATTTAATGAATATCGAGACATACTTGACGTGATTTTTAGAAGAAAAATAACATCGGCTATGACATTATTATGATAATACACCGAGACAAAATAGCCGCACGAAATCGGGCGACCGACAGTTTCGTTAGCACTTACTTGTGCTCCAGTCTTGTAATAATAACGCATTGCGGGCGACAACGGGAAATAATCGATTTCCATTAATAAAAGACCTCGTAAGCTACTTAGCGAGCGGAGGATACGGGCCGTAAGTTTTTACGCTGCAAATTGAATCCGAAAGTTTTACTTGCGAAAACCATAGCGAATTTCAAACTGTTAAGGAACAACATCATGTTCGTTGGGAGCGATTTCCGCCGCGATGCGATAATATCCCGCTCGGACCGTCCGATAATTAATTGGATCACGGGAACTGTCCGCCTGATAATTGCGCGAAGTCCTTCCGCGAGATATTACCTCGCACAGTGGTGATTATTTCCGGGATACTTTTCTCCTTTTTCCTCATTATACGTTGCGGCTTTGACGTTAATCGTGACGCACAGATTTTCAATGCCTCGTGTTAGCACAAACCATCCGAGGGGAGAAAACAAAAGGAATTTTTTACTTCGGTAATGTTCCAAATTACTTCCGCGTTAGAGAGAGCCGCAATTTACTTTGACCGGGTAAAGTCGATCGGCGTTATCTCAAATCCTTTTATTGATTTCACATTGTCACGCGTTCTCACGGTTAAGGCAGAATCGAGAATCGTGAGAAATGCGTCGGACAGCGACGTGGAGAAAAATTTCCGCATAAAGAGGAATGGCTCTGAAAAAAATACCTACTCGACGATGCGGCAGGCGTGGTAGCGTGCCAGCGACAGGGATCGTAATTCTCGACGTGTTCTGTCTTACGTATTATCGTGGAGATCGTTTTTCGCGTCGGCTGGCATAACTTCAAACCACTCTCGGAGGATCGGAATAAAAATCTATACCGATTTGCTTCCCTTTGAGAGAGAATTTAATCCGATGCGGCCGGAGCTAGTAAGTGCAAGTCGATCAATGGATTGATCGCGGACAAAGAACCCTGGCATCATGTATGAAATACATATTTAATTTGCATCCTTTATGGAATGAACGTTAATATGTTATTATCGAAATATTACATTATTCAAAATTATTCGATATTATTCGATATTATCAAAATGCCCCAGTTCAATATCAATCTATTTTTATTAATATTGAAATATGATACGTGTAATAAATATGATATATAGAAATAGAATAGATTAAAAATATTTTCCCTTTTTTTCTAAAAATCGAAACCGAGGTAAACTTTTTTAGAATCTCGATGGCTCTCTGAACTGTTAAAACGCGGATAATGCAATTTCATTCAGTCGTTATTCACTCGCACGGTCTCGTACTAATTTTAGGTTCAATTACTTCTGAAAGACATATGTTCGTCCACGCGCGTCGAAGGGTTTCACGAATGAAAAAGCACTAAAAGTGCCATTGTTAGAGATAGAAATTAAGCCCGAAAACGTATAACCGTGTCTAATTACACATTGGCACCATACGATTCGTTTTTGATGATTTTTTCCAATTTGATTCTTTACGTTGTTTTCATTCGCAAACACCGAATTATTCGCTGCCTCTGCATGTTTCAAGTTTAATGCTCATGCATTGAATTCTGTACGTGGCAGATCGCAATTTTCATAGTAATTTTTACGGCAGGGCATCTTTGTGTAAGGCGGTTCAAAGAACGGTGCGCGTTCGAACATTCCTCTGTAATATCCATCTCGGACTCGTTGCCAAGCTCGTTCCTTAAAGCGTCCCTTAAAGGAGATCGACCGGGATATCGGGATAACAGTCGGCAAAATCCTCGGGGATGAAACAGAGAGGCGGATAATCGCGGAGAAAGTTTCTCGTATGTCGGCCAAACCGGGGCTCGAAAGAAATCGGCTGCCATCTTATAAATCCAGCTCGTCTCCCGCCCCCTCATCGTCGGGACAGGTAAAGTCCTACCGTCTTTGATCCTTTTCCCGCGGGAGATGCTACAGCGAAAGAATCTCACGCAGATATTATGCGCGATTTGGCGGATAGGATTGAACTCGCGCATCTTCGAGAATCGATAGGCGATAGCTCTACCTTTATATAATTGATATTATCAATTATAATTGATTTATAATTGATAATAACTTATAATTATGTCTAATAATAAGATAAGACGCGTTTTCTGCACTGTCGATCTAGAAGAGATGATATTTGTTTTAATGTAGAGCCATAGCGTTCAAGCGACAAGATTCTTTTTTCGAGAGAACATCTTTTTCTTTTCTACATCTTTTTCTATCTCTTCTATTCTCTTATAACATAAAAGAAAGTCACATGTTGAAAATATAAGAAACATCTTTATTACGAGGCACTCGTGAGAGTCTTCTATCTCACCCTAAGAAGGATTGGATTCTCCCTACACGAGCCGTATACGGGGAAACGTATTTTCCTCTCGATTATGTCGGCAGAAAGACGAAGAGTATATTTACGAAGAGGGACGATGAACTGAGGGTTCTTTTATAAAGACTTCTACTAGCAACCTTTAGAGAGTGATAGAACGTATACAGGGTACTCCACACGTATTTTGCAAATCTGCAGCTATCACTATTTGATGAATTCGGAGTTGATTTTCCGCTACAAATTCCGCTCAGCGTTAAGCGAAATTTTTAGTGGAAGCTCATCATTCTCAAAGCTCCTTTTGAATTTCCGGATTAAATATCTTTTTCCATCATTAAAATTTATATGAAATTTTACTTAAAGTTCAACCTTTAAAATCAAATGTAAAAAAAATCGACTTAATGTTTTATAATACTGAAACAGTTTCTCTAGGTTGGCTTTTAATACTTATAATTGGAGGATAATGCAGTATATTTAGCATGCTCTGTTCATTCAAACTACTTTAATTAAAATGAGAATGTTATTCCAATGCAGAAAAGTCGGTGCGCCGATCTCTTGTAAAAAAAAGTCGACCCGGTCTTACTTTAATGAAATCAGTACGAGAACTTACGAATACGAGCAATCGCATAACAGAATCTGTTAATCCCGAGAGAATTCTAGACAAAGCGACTACGTGTACATTTGCGGTATTAATTAGAAATTTGTATGCTTTAAAATTATTTCGATTAAAAGAGCATCGCGGATTGCGGAAAATTTTTACTGATGTAGTAATTTTTAGTGATTTAGTTATCTTTTGTTAGGATGTTGTTTCAAAACAATGTGGAAATTAATTGGAATTGTTTGCAAAATTAAACTCAATAACAAAAGCTGCACATGATAAAAGCATTATACAACTACATCTACTTAGGTATGCATCAATTTCACGGACATGGTTTTTCCTCATTCCCATTCAATATCAAATAGCTATCGGAATTATTGTCTAATTTTCGCAATATCACTGTTGGTTTGTGATAAATAAAAGAAAAGTTTATACCGTACACAAAAAATTAATGACAGAAATGTCAATTGAATAATTGACATTTGTTGGAAAAATGCACAGACAATTTCACAATTATTCCATCATGTTTTTTATCTCTCAGATTTCGATAATATGGTAAAGCTATCGATACGGAAGATACTCGGTATCCAAAGCAGGATATCGCGAACGTCCGCAGATCTATCGAAACATTTTGACATTTTGCTGGGTGATTGCATCGAAAAGCCACGACCGTGTTGTCGAAACAAATAAATCATCAGTCACGTCAGAATCTTGTCGGCGCGATGAATGCCCCTGTTCCCCAACTGGGAAAATTTTCATTAAACGGCCGGTCGTTAAATAACGCCGTGAATATTGCAGAAAGAAAATATGTACATAAAAAAGAAGGGAGGGG
>VBVQ01000883.1:0-44894 GCA_011636635.1 Tetramorium simillimum | reverse complement strand
AATTTATTATATGTGTGTATGTATATATATATATATATATATGTATATATATATATACATATATATATCGCAAATCTATGCAAGCTATTTTAAATTGTGTTCACCAAGATAAATTTATTTTTTTTTGTAATTATTTAATCATCTTTTAAACTGATTTATATTTAATCTATGTCTGTACTGTCTGTAGCTATAATGTGCCTAGATAGCAATTAAATTCCTGAGAGCATATTTAGAGGAAAAAAAACTGCCTCCTATTACTGAACACTTTATTGAAAAAATCGGTTCTGTGTATATGTATATATATGAATATTTTTTAATTCGATACATATCTTATAAGATTTAAAAAAGATTGTTGGAAAAGTTATACGTTATTGGTCGTATAATTATTACAACGTAATTTTATACAGCACATCTGAATAGAAAATAAATTATAAATTATACATAATATCAATAAATGAGCTTTTTGTAAATGTATATACGTCCATGTGTCTGTGAAATTATCTGCTTGTCACTTCCTTGCATTTATTATATAATTTCAAATTTATTTATAATATCGGAATCCATTAAATTACTATAATATATATAAGAAGAAGATACGTATGTGGATATATTATATATGTGTATATAGGAATGTATAATGAACCACCTTCTCTTACATATTTTGAACGTTTCAGAGACACTGGAAGACAATATGTTTGCAAATTTTTATTAAAATAATGTATAAGGAGGTTTAAGTAAAAAATTACAAAATAATTTATATCGAGAAAATTCTCTAATTAAAATATAATAACTATAGGACGATAATAAACGTTGCTTTCCAATAGCTCTGACACGTTATAGGCGAGTACAGTATAACAAAACTAACAAACCTTTTAAGGTAGTAAAAAGCGTATTTATATATTATCAAGAATTATATTATCTTCGAGTCTTCAATATTAAAAGCATATTATTCATTAAATATACATATGTAGTGGCAAGCACAAAGCATACATCTGCTATTGACTATATTCATTAATTGTCAATGCATTCGTACATGTTATAGATATATTTGTCAATGTATCTCTGCTTATTGTAATTATTTTTAAAAATCCATGCCTCGTATATATATATAAATATTGAAAATTCTTATCCATTTTGTTAAAAAAAGGTGCTTATTCTACACTTCCAAAGGAACGAAGTAAATTAAGGGGAACTGAGAGTGGTATTGTAAAATTATATATATTTATAAAAATATGATAGTTATCACAGAATTTATGAATATTAGTTTTGTCAATGCAGCATCTTGGTATAAAGTCTATATGTTTATTCACATTGAATATTCTGAAATTTTAAGAAGAAGCCTGTGACGCGATTGTGATATGTTCAAATGATTTCTATTTTGAGACTTTGCTTATAAATTGTAATATGAACACGCCTAGATATTGTACAATATACGCGATTTTTTTCTGCCATCACAGTTTTTGATATTGCAAAAATCAAGATTTATTTTATATATTATCTGTGAAAATTTTATTGATAAAAAACGCGTAATAATTATATTTTCTTGTAGACACGATATTATAAATACAATAATAGACGATTTAATATTCCGTTGAAAACAATATTAAATCCACAGTTTTTTTATATCGTATGAAAATTTATATGTCTAGTCAATTGTTTGAAAGCAATTTCTACAAGTCGATTATAAATATTAATAAGCATGAATTAAAATAATTTTTTTTATTATTATTAAAGTGAAGAGATTTCACGTAAGTGCATGTTCTAATGTAGATTACGCTTCGTCTACTAAGGCACTCTATACTGAAGCTTTATTATGTAATATATTATCAGAATTGTTTTATTTTTGGCAGATTATATTTCCTGATTGTAAGCCAGAGTTTTTATAATCTGAATCTGAATGAAATATATGAGACACTCCACATTTATGATATATAAAGGAAATTCGAGTTACGAATAATTTGTACTTGCAACTTAACATAAAATCTTATCTAATAATGAGTAAGACAAATGCTTTAATATATAATTTTGTTTAGGAATCCCATAAGATACTATGATAATGTGCTTAATTACGTGAGCAATTTTATAAATATGGTTTAATTTCTATGCACATAACGTAACAGCAGAAGTTATAGGTATAACAGCAGTTACATCTATAACAATATATAACAGATCAAAAAATGAATAGAGCAACAAATATAATATTTAAGTAACTTCCATACGTGATGTCAAGTAAGTGCATTCTTTAAACCAGCAATTCATGATTCGCAATTCATTATTTGCGTTAACTCTGTGTATACGAATCAACATATCGACTAGTTTGTGATAATTTGTATCCTTCAATTTCATTTTTTAAAAAATCACTCTGTAAATTGAATGCGAATTCGACGAATCTATCCATGAACTGCGAAACATGAATTGCGCATAGTTGGCGCTCGCTTTAAGGATCACAATACACATTTTTTGTATCAATAGATCTTCAAGAACCAAGGAGGAAGCTATTTTTCTCTATAACGATATAAAATAATGTGTAGATAGTTACGAAAGTCTACATCTATCTCGGTTTCCAGAAGGCACTGGTTGTAACATACGTCTGCTTCTCTCCTCGTCGTCCAAGGAAGCTTGGAGAGCTCTGGCTAACGCTTCATCCTCGGTCATTGTCCCTTGGAGGCTGCGGAACGAGTGCGAATTGCTGTTGCTGCTATTTTGCGATATTGTCGGTTGACCTTTCTTGTTTAACGCCTCCAGCCTGCGCAGTCTCAGCGCCTCCTCCGCACCGATGCAAGCATGATCAGTCGGGTGTCTGTGCTTCAGGCAGAAATTCGACCCACATTCGCTGCACTTCACCGGCACCATCTCCTTCACCTTGCATCCCTTCGAGGAACACTTGTTGGAGAATACCTTCCTACGGCTTTCTCTGCAGTCGTTGTCTATGTGCGATCCCACGGCGACGTCCGGCAGCTCGCCGCGTTTTATCGGTATAGGAACGTCGCACAACGGGCACACGGGCACCTGTACGTTCTTCTTGTACTCGCTGGGGCAGCTGTGACTTGTATACGTTATATGATCCGCGCAAAAGATTGCCTGGCAGGCGTCGCATTTCAGAGGTAAAAAATCCAAACGGTTGCACGTGCTCTCGGAGCAATGTTCTCCCAAATTTGGAAATTCCATTTCGATTATGTTGTACCTTGCTAAATGTCTGCAAAAATAATTTAACAAAGAATAAATTGCAAAGATACAATTGTACCCTTGAAAACAAAATTAATCTAATAAACAAGATCTAGATTGGCACGTTTATTCTAGAAGGGAGGAAATGGAATTGAAAGTAGTGTTTGCTCCAAAAGAGATCAATCTTGAATAAGCAGGGACGATAAGATCTCTTATCAAGATACACTTTCCTATATAATTTAAAACAATTATGTGATTAGTCGTCGTACTTACTCTCTCTGGTATCAAAAGCGTTTTCTCGAAAAGCAATTTATTTTGTTGCTCGAAATTGCAAAAGTTCAAACGTACGTACGTTATATACGAGGCGAGACGTTTACGTGGAAGTGAGAGACGCGAGGAAATCGAAAATGTCACGATAAATTTTGCAATGACGGCGTACCTTGACTCAGCCAAAATGAAAAGCTGCAAGGACCTCGCGAGATTGCAGGAGCTCTCCTCCCTCTCTACCGCCGACGTAACGTGTGACACCTGAAGCACGTATGTGCGTGGTTAATCGCTCGGGTAGTTTCACGAATGTGCTAGAACGTGCTAGAATTCCCGATGGCAGGGAGGCGTTTGACAGTGATAAACCGTGCCCGAACCCCACTCACGATGGCCGCATGCACTCTTGCTCTGATGGTGGCCAGGCACGTGTACCTTCTTTATATATTCTCGCGCGGCCATAGAAACCGATGACCAACGATGATCGACGATTTTCGGACCTGCACCTGCCTACACTCTCGCGGAGGAAAGCGCGAAGGCGTCATCGAGCCCGGGGACGAAGAGGTGGGAACGTGATGCAATATTGCGACACCGCGACGGTCGCGTTTCGCACGGACGTGTGGGTAGATTAAGATCACCCGCTGGATTCGAAGGAGGTAACGTTTTACCCAAGTTTAGTCTGAACACGAAGAAAAGAGAATAAAATAATAAATCATATTGCTATATATAATAAATGTATAATATATCAATGTATTTTATAATCTTTATATTATCTATTTATATTAAATTAATTATAATACAATTAATAAATTAATATTTTTATAAAGATGACAAAATTGTGTACACTGTTGATGAGATAAAAACTCTCAATACTTATAATTACATTAATTTTCATATTTTATCAAGCGATGGATAATTGAAAGATGATTAAAGTTCAGAATACAAATCCAACACATTATGCGATTATTCTAATCAACACATTATGCGATTATTCTAATTACAAGATAATATCAGACAAAAAATATATATGTATAATGAAAGTATCTTTCCTTATGCATCTAAGACGTTTGCAACTTCAAGAATAACGCTTTGAGATATCGCGCCTCGTAAACGACCGTTCGCTTGCCCTGAGGTGAAACGTTCAGCATATCCTGTATGTCAAACGGCTGGTCTATCACTGTCATTATGTCTTTACCGTAAACTGGAATTTCAGAAAAAAACATAAGTATGAGTCCATCATTTAAAATTTGCAAATGACACAAGTATTAAGTCCCGCTAAGAACTGCCAAACTGGCTAACTTAATCGACGATTCATTTAATCAGCAAGACTAAATTTTTATAAATTATTAAATAATTTGTCATCTCTCGAGCAGCAAGAAGTCGATAATTCTATTCGCATTAACAAAGTTACAGACATCGCTCCAGAAATTAATCGCCGAGTAAGTTAGAGCTTGGTTGAGATTGCATTACCTTCGCAGTGTTCTAAAAACTGAATGCATTCCTGCAATGTAGAATCCTTCAGGACCACTAACTGCTTCGCTAATTGCTCCAAGAGCGACAGAAAGCACCTCTTCGCGTAGAACCAGGTGTCAGTGCCGAGCTTCTTGTTGTACGGTTCCAGGCTCTTCATCACCCGCGATATGCCGAACTCGTAGTTACCCTTGGAACAGTACAGCGTCCCGATCACCAGATTCACGATGCACAAGTGGAAGAGCTTCTTGTCCTGATCCTCAAACGACACCGCTTCCTCTTCCTTCTCGATCTTCTTCATCAGCTCCTCGGCCTCCGCGTTCTGCGAGGTCATGATGTAGCTCACGCAGAGGTTCGCGAGAACTATGGCGCTCACGTCCAGGATCTACAAACAGACAACGTTAGATTGTGAAACCACGAGGGGGAAAAAGACAAAGAAAGTGAAGGAACAAGGAAAATGAGCCTTGTTTCGTACTAACGTTTTCATATTTCTTCTTGACGATCGGTTCGTAGAAACGCGTCGCATCCTTGAACTTGTTCTCCTGCATGAAAAGCGTGTGCGCCACGTTCAACTTCCACACGTCGTTCTCGTTGCAGAACTCGACGCTCTTCTTGAAGATCTTCTCCACCTGGGTGTAATTCTCCAGGTCCCAATAGATCTTCGCCTGGGCCATTAATACGGGAACGTACCGGTCAAGGGCTTCCTCGTAATCGGTCACGGCTTTCTTCACGGCATTATCGTCGTGATTCAGTCTTGCCTCCTGGACCTGCTTGGTCGCCTTGCGAAGCGCCTCCGTATGTTTATTAGCGAGATCGTCGAACTTGCGATACGCCTCCTCTGGCGAAGTTTGTTGCGTTATTAACGCGTCCAAGAAGTCGTACAAATACTGGAAAAATAATGCAAATTTAAATCATTTTAATTCTATTAATAACATTATACATCAAGAACATGTAATCCTTTAATTGAGATTTGCTTAGAAATCTTTCCTTTTATTTTTGTTACAAGTTATTAATTAATACTTGTTCTAATACCATTTTATTGTATTATATTTTTATACAAATATTAAGTAGAATATTAAATATTAAAACCGTAATATTTTAATTAGAACTATTTGTTTAAAAATCGTTCCAATATAATCTTTTTGTAATGTATAATTTATCAATATTTATTCTATATATATAATATATATATAACTATATACACTATATTCTATACTTTTATTGTATTGCATTTTTTTAGAAATATTAATATTATTAATATGTTTTCTATATCATAATTTCATATTGCATTTTTCTATGAATATTAACGTAAGTTCTAAACACTTTAATTAAAAGTTCAATTATTTCGTTAATGAATAATAATATCTGTTGACACCAATAACAGATATATATTATGCTGTAGCCATTACTGCTGTATTGATTACGGCCCTGCATTTGTTGATAGAAACCTAACCTATTTTTCGCGCAATTTTTCTCTGTATCGATTTTACACCTGTCGAAACGTCATCGGTCGCATACCGATGTTACTTCGATGAGAAATTGAAGCAGAATGACGAAATGCGAACTAAATAAGATATTTCTGGGCGAAGTCGCGTCCGTGCAAAATTACGGAGCCTTCGTTAGGATACCAGGTACCTCGCAGCAGGGCTTAATACACCGGACACAGGTGTGTATTATCGGACTTTCTGTATAATATACCCGACATGTATATGCCATAATGTAATCCATTGATTTCTGTGCAATTGTTCGTCAGGTAAGCACGGCTCATGTCGACAATGTTGCAGAGGTCTTGCAAAAGGGTGAGCGGGTCTGGTGTAAGGTGATATCTGTGGGGGAGGACGGCAAGGTAGGGCTGTCCATGAAGCACGTGAATCAGGGAAACGGTACGGATCTGGATCCCAACGGCGTGGAGCTGCAAAAAGATGTGCAACGGAGAAAGAATCCTGGGACAACTCAGCGCAAGGTCATACAGCTGGAGGCGGTATTGAATACCACGTGCACCAAATGCGGGACCAGGGGACACTTGGCCAAGGACTGCTTCATGACGCCGGACGGCAAGAAGTACGAGCTGATCCCGGAAGTCGAGGAGGAGAGTATTCCTCCGGAACCAGAGCGAGAGGACAGCGAGAACGTCGAGAAGAAGATAGAGAAAAAGCATAAATCAAAGAAGAAGAAGAGAAAGTCGAAGAGGAGCAAACAATCCAGTGACGACAGCGATACGGAAGACAAGGAGAGGAGCAAGAAGAAGAAGAAGAAATTTTCCAAGGAGCGTAAGAAGCACAGGAAGAAACACAGCAGCAGCTCAAGCGACTCCTCGGATAACTCGTCGTCCGGCGACGTGAAGGCTCACAAGCGAAAACACTCGGAAGATCACGAAACTCGTACAAAAAAATGCAAACACTCGAAAAGCAAGCATTCTGATTAATTCTAATTAATTGATATCAACCGAACTTCTTTGACAAATATCATTTTCAATGTTACACTCTATGTTGCATGCGGCTTGTATATAAAATATGCAAAATATAGCTATACTCCTTTCAAACATGCACAGATTAATGAACTTTCTAACAAATAAATGATCGATTATAAGAACTGAACTTACTGGCGTCAAATATTTGTAAGTCAGATGTACATTTTCGGCCAGAACGTCGGCGGCGAGATCGTAGTACTGATATTTACAGTACAGGAGTAATAAATTGGCGAAGGTCTCAGGCGGGAATGGATTCTGCTGCAGCAGAAATTGCAATTTCTCGAACCCCTCACTCGGCTTTGTGTCCATGTTTATTAACGCCTGATTGTGCAAGGTAACGGCATCGAGCTCCTCTTCGGAACGCGGTGGCATGTCTGTTAACGCCTCCTTCGCCGCGTCATCTGTAATATTAATATAGGAACGCTATAGTAAGAACCGGTAAACTTGTCTAGAGTTAGAAGCAACGCGAAAGTACAATTTTGCAATTGATACTCGATGGCGGCTTTCAGATTGAACGCCTCTGTCAGAGCTGTCTCGTGCAGCGTCAACGTATTTCCGACGCTCCGAACTTCGATACCCTCGGTGGTCATCCCTACGCTCAGCTCTGGATGCTCCCTTATGCCGTGTTCAATAATAGTAGCTGAAAGTCAATAAAAAGCTCAGTCGAGAATGAGCAGGCAAATTTATATTTCGCGTTGATAGAGTTGATAATGAAGTCATAAGGATCATACCGATATGTTTCAGCGATGCCGCGTACTCTTTCAGTTTGAAATAGCAAAGGGCAACATTATACGACAAGTGAGGTTTGAATCCCGCAATTTGTAGCGCATTCGCAAATTTCTTGAGGGCCTGTTCGTACTGTTCCTCCTGAAAATACAATTGGACATGTATCATCTATCAAATGAGCCTGCTTGCAGATATCTGTACCTTGTACAAGAGACATCCCAGGTTGATTTCTGTATCGACGTCGTCGGCGGGACATTGATCAACGAGATTCTTAGCAGCCACCATGTCTTCCTGCCCGTATCTTATAGCTGCCTGCAGCTTCTTTACCTTGAATTCCAAGTTACTTTGATTGATAATGCTCGAACAGACTGCCCATGCTTCTTGGTACATGCAAGCTTGATGCAAGGATTGGGCGTAGTAAAGCTTATACAGATTCTCCTCCGGACATAGCTGGACGAGTTTCTCGTAACATTGGGCTGCGGCCAAGAAATCTTGCGTGTAAAAGTAACAATGGGCCAGAAGGGATAAACAAGGTCTGGACTGAAAGAACATTTTATTCGACAATATTTACGCAAATCAGAATACGCAATTTCGTATCGCAGCATACATACATTAGGATGAGAGTCTAAAAGATTTAACAAGACTTTAATAGTTTCGGTATATCGCTGTTCTTTTATCTGGAACACAATATTTAATCACACATTTATTCGTCTTCCAAGAAAGTCAAGAAAATCAAGAACGCAACATATTTCGGAATTATCCTCTCTCCTATTTAGTCAACCTTTCGATTAATTTAGAGTTAGGTTTACTTTATTGAAAATTTCAAATATACATAATATATGCGTGTGCAGACATGCACACAGTTTAATTTATGTACCATAGCATATATCATTTTAGTGTATTCTCCATCCTTTATATGCACATTTTCTATGAACGTAGACATGACGAGAATTACAATAATGCACTACGAAGCTTTAACAGCTAGTTGGTATTATTTCTTGCTTTACAGTATATACTACATGTGACTGTAAGCCTAAGCATGCATTCCTGCGTATTGTTTTGACACGAGGTTAGATCCGTTACCAAGGTAACATCAGGATGTAATCCAAGTTTTAAACACAGTTCATTTATATTCGCATTGTCATCGATAATGTCAATATTTTACAAAATGGAAATTCTGTTCATTTAATATATAACTGTGTGAATTTAAAAGATTTATAATACAAATTTTAATTTAAAAAATCATTTTTATATTCATATATTCAATATATTTACATGATTAATATACAATATATACAGTATAAATGTAATAGATAAATATTACATTGAGTGATGCAAGAAATGCATCAATGCCAGAATAATTTCTCTTTTTCATACAACTTGTCTCTCTTAATTTGATCCAAAGCGGCTGTCAAGTTATCAATTTTGTCTATCATCACTTTCAATTCCTCTTCTTGCGTTTTTAGCAGTTTAGTAGTCTCTGAGATATTCTTCTGAAGCATCGCCGAGTGATCGTTTGTGAAATTTGGCACATCCAAATTTTTCACTGGCTTCGCAAGAACCCTCGCCATCTGCAACGAATCACAATGATAAATAAGTAAACAGAAGACGAAAGAATAACAGTTCTATAAAAAGCACCTACATATATCTCGTTGTTGAGTTCGATGCATCTCTCAAGTTCCTTTGCACATTGCAGCGGATATCTCTCCCGAGCGTCGCATACTTCAAACAATGCGTCTTCACACTGTTGTTCAAGATCATCTAAATTTAGAATAACATTAAATAACATTAAAGATATATAAACATTAAGAGGCATTATCAATTTAGAATAGGGGTCCTCAACCTTTTTGTCATGAGGGCCATATTAAAATCTTTATAATAACTGGAGAGGACTGGATAAATTTTATAATTTTAAAAATCATATAAAACAAAATAATCTTTATTTAAAAATTATTATATATTGTCTTTGGTTTTTTAGTTTGGTCCTTGCTGCATTGGTGGACATTTATAATATAAAAAAAATTTGTTTATGATTCAAAAATAAAACTTATAATCAGTCCTCTAGTTATTATATGAAGATTTTATTGGCTTTTTCTCTCTTTATACATATGTATGTATATATTGTTGAAATTTCTTGGCGGACCAAATAAAACTTCTCGCCAAGCCAGACTCAGCCTACAGGCTATAGAAAGATTGAGAATCTCCAGTTAAAAACAATTTCGTTTCCATTTAAAAAAGATCCAAGATTAGAGCTTCAAAGTTCCAACAGTAAAGCGAGATCTGAAACCTACCCATTTTCAGATCCACACAGTCGGATCCTCACATCTGACTTCGTATTCCCGAAACGCCTGTTTGGAAAATAAACGAGAACAGATCTTAAAACGTATACTAAAACACTTTATAAATAAATACGCGTTCAAACGCTTCGCACGAAAGACTGAGACGCCACAAAGAGAAAAAAAAATGTCAACAACGCTGCGAAAAGTCGTCGGTGAAATTCATCACAGATTCAAGATCCGGTTCGAGATTTCGGTTATCACGAGCTAACATACGCACACAATTTCCGGACGGCGTGACAGCGAGTCCCAAGGATCAGCCTCCCAGTCAGAGAACTGATAATATCCAAGCGTTCAAGCGGTTGAGGTTCGTTTTAAAAGACACGGTTGACATTCGCCGTCAAAGTGTTATTTTTTTCCCCCATGCACCCTCCAGCCAATCCGCGATTGGCCTAACGGTCATGTGATAGGCTTAGGGTCCTTCGCCTCTCAAGTCTCACTTCGCCTTGGCCTTAAAATTCCAACGAGATGATCGAATCCTGGAAGACGATCTTAAATAAAGAACTAACGCTCATCCTCGCGGCCGCGTTCGGACGGACCAAGGCCGGACTTCCATAATCCCCGGAATCGCATTCACGAGATTTCGGGGGTGATCGGCTGATCGCGGGGCGCGCGAAGCGCCGCGATTGGCCGATCCGCCCGAGCGGGCGTAGCGTGTCAATAACGCGCACGTCATTGTTGATTCGGTGTCGTCCGATTCGAACGAGATGACTCTCAAATGATCCCGACGACGGACCTTCCGCTCACGTAACAATCGACGTTTGACCTTTCCCTCTGTGATTATCATCGTATGTAGAATCGTCACGCGCGGCGAAGCGTGCCGGCGCTATTGGATCGGCACACTGGTGCCGTTACTCGCGCGCGTCGCCAAGAACAGTTAAATTGGAATCGGCCGTCCCCCCCGAGCGGAACCCGCGACGGACGGTTCCGGCGTAGTGACTCTGTGGAGACGGGGACCAGCGATGCCGTTCGAGGGACGTTTGCAGCATGCCAGCAGCGGTGGTGGGGATGGCTGCCAGAAGTGTGGCCATGTAAATGCGCACACGTACACGACCTCTGCCGTGTGCGCGTTACTCCCTCCACGGACTGTGCTGTGCTACAAACGTCCAAAACGTCCGCCGAACGGCATCACTGACGGAGACGTGGCGCGCATTCTCGCGCGACGAGAGGCAGCG
Organism: Tetramorium simillimum; assembly: GCA_011636635.1. NCBI lineage: Eukaryota > Metazoa > Arthropoda > Insecta > Hymenoptera > Formicidae > Tetramorium > Tetramorium simillimum. The sequence goes on along the minus strand of VBVQ01000883.1, from coordinate 33,291 downwards.
AGAGGAGCGCAGAGAGAGCCGAGAGAGCCGAGAGGGGCACCGAGGAACAAGTGACAACCGAGTCTTTGAGGAATCGTCTACTCGGGCACCCCGTATCCCTACGAGTCGAAGCCATTTCTCTAGAAGAAGTTTACTGGAGACGGGAACCATCACAATTACTCAACTCAATTCAACTCTAGAAGAAGAAGAAGAGTCTACTTCGGCACCGGCGAGATGGGCTACCTAAAGTCGACCGGCACCGCCTTCATCTACATCGGCCTGTTCCTGGCCGTCATCACCTTCATGCCCGGCCTGCCGCCGCAATCCGAGTTCCGGGAGTACAGGTACGTGCGCTGTTAGCGATCGGGAACGGAGAGATCCGTGACACTGATTGACCTTGACCTTCGACCTCGTAGCGTGACGCCGTTGCGTGAGGTCAAAATTGAGAATCGGCTGAATGGCATGGAGAAGCTGTTCGAGGGCAAGCTCAACGGCCCGGAGGGCATGGACTCGTACAACGGGGAGCTCTACAGCGGCGTCCACGGCGGCTACGTCGTGAGAATCGAGGAGAATCAGGTGGTGCCGATCGTCAAGTTCGGCGAGAAATGCGGTGAGTTGGGTAGACAGATGTTCTTCTTCTTCTTCTTAATAATGGCACTCGGTTCCTATGTCGGAAATTCCGAGTCGGAATTTCCGACATAGGAACACGATACGGCCAAGTACAAAATCAAAATGGTTAAACAGAATCGCCTGATTGCATCAGTTATTTCCAAAAATTTTCGCGTCAAAACACGTCCGAACACGTTCAACTCTTTCGAGAGACTACACCCCCGCTCTCTAGACAGATGTTGAGTCAGATTTACGCAAGGGTGCATTGCAATAGGTGTAAGGCCTGTATCGGATTACAAAATGAGATTGCATTGGAATTCGATTAATTAGTACAAAAATAAGATGAAGAAATTTTGTGAACTTTGTTCTGATTGACCAAATTACAATCTTATCTCTATTTTCATTCGATAGGGCATTTGATAGATAGTCTGTTGTGGACTATCAAAGCTCTAACGATTGAGGAAATATAAGGAATAGGAATAAATATTAAACAAAAATGTTCACACAAGACTTCAATATTTGATTTGATTCTTAATATGGTTTTTTGTAAGCAGAACCTAATGATATGCGGACAAGCAATTTAAATTTTAAAGAGATTTTTATGAGTTTCTTTTGTAAAAAAAAAAACATGTGTAACTTACATTGTATCGCAAGTGTGGACAGTCAGACAAGTAACATCAGACATCTTACAGAGATTTATTTTTGGCTGAAATAAGCTACATAACAGCACATATTGAAAGATATAACATTACAAAGCATGTTTACGTAATAAATTCAGAAGTCATTTCTTTAGTAATAGAATTTTTTAGTCAGAATAAGGTAGAATAAGAAACGATTAGATATATAGATAAGGAGATATCTGAGCTGATACATGATACATTATTTTATAATATATATTATTAAATATTAATGAAGATCAATATAATTTTATTTAAATCAAAACGATAATTGTCTCAATTCGCGCGAAAATTCTGCGTGAAATCGCACAATTTTCAATAAATTATGTAATATTATATAACTTCTGCATAATACATATTTAGCTACATAAATATGTAGCTAATGAAATCGCAAAAAACATTTTCATAAATGTACAGCTACTACATAAATAAATATTTATGTAGCTAATGAATTAATCATGTTTGTTTGGACTATGCCTCAGCCGTGACACTTCACGTGAATATGCAAAAAGAAGCTGAACTAGAATATGAAATATAATAACACAGATTTAAAAATACTAGCTTTTTTAAAAATAACTATAAATACAACAAAAAAAGTATAATACAACAAAAGTAGCAAGTATAATTTAAAAAAAATAAAGTATATAAAATTACTGTAAAATCGTTATAAAATCTGATGGACAAGGATTGTTTTGAAAATTAAGACTTCATATAGAAAAAAATGATAAATGAATTTTATTTTATGATTTAACATGATTATTATTTAATGAGATAATATAAAATAATAAAAGTTTAATATAACAATAAGAAAAAGTGTTGCAAATTACAATTTAAAAAATATATATTATATATATATATATATAATGCATATTAGAAATATATACATATGCGGTATTGCTTCTTGGTAATTTGAAATCCTAAATTTTAAATATTATTAGCAGGTTCACTGCTTGTGTGTACATGGATATCTGACTACATTTAGGGAAAAGAATTAATTTAATACGTGTATAGAAAGTACAGATAGACTGGTTAAATATTCTTTATTTAAAAAATCAAACTCCAAAATCTTTTTATCTTTTATTTTATTTTATAGCCTTTCCTGCTTCCTTTCTCTCTCGCACTCTCTCTTTCATTTCAAGTTTTCAAAAATGTACAGCAAAAAAGAATAGACTATCTGGCACGTCAGTTAAACATTTGATATTGTTATAATAATAATAATTTGATAGAGTGATGATTGAATATGATATGAAGATTGATGATGATTAGAATGATATATTGAAACTAATATATAGTATCACTATTATATATCTACATGTAAATTGTATGTATATATAATTTTATAATATATAAAATTAACAAATATGTAAATAATTTTGATGTAATTGATACGATTAATTATATCAAAGGAATAAAATTAATAGATTTTTTCCAAATTTACAGATGGCATTTGGCAAGAACACAAATGTGGCAGACCGTTAGGAATAAAGTTTGATAAGAAAGGCAATTTATATGTGGCGGATGCCTATTACGGAATTTTCAAAGTTAATGTTGGAACCGGAGAATATAAGAATATAGTGAACAGTTCTAAATCGATTGAAGGGAAAGCTCCACAAATACCCAATTCTATAGATGTCGCGGACAATGGGGATCTTTATTGGACTGATAGCTCCACAGATTTTAAGCTTTACGATTTAATCATAGGAGTTCTTGCGAATCCATCAGGAAGGTAAAGAGATGTGAATGCGAGTTTTAAAAATAGTTTTATGATATATATGGATGTATTTTATATATGGGGGATCTATGTATATATATTTATGTTAATTGTATTAATTACAGACTCATACGTTACAATGCAGCTACCAAGAAAAACGAGATATTAATGCGAAATCTTGCATTTGCAAACGGAATCAAGTTAAGCGACGACGAAAGTTTCGTAATTGTGGCGGAAACAGTTTTAGGTCGAATTATGAAGTACTACTTGAAAGGACCAAAGGCAGGGCAGCAAGAAGTTTTCCTTGATGGTTTACCAGGTGCACCGGATAACATTCACAGCGATGGTCAAGGTGGTTTTCTCATCACTTTAATCGTTACTATTGATTCTGAACATCCTCATCTTAGCCAGTCTTTTGCACCACATCCGTACTTGAGAAAAATGTTAGTACGATTGTTAGTGACAATGGAACTACCATTTAAATTGTTGCACGATATTTATCCTAATACCTATACAGAAAGAATTATGCACGCGATAGGGTCATTCCAAGGCGCTGGAATGTTATTGGATCCAAAAGAAAAAAGTATATTATTGAGGGTAGATGCTTCTGGTAACATTATTGAAGCTCTTTCTTCGAACGATGGCTCCTTCTTTCGTATATGTGGATCTCATATACACAACGACTATGTATGGTTTAGCACTCCGTGGCTACACTATATCGGGAGAGTTCCGTTAAAACAGGCTTTCCCTGACTTAGCTGATAGTGCGAAACAATCGTCTCGTACAAAGAACGAGAAGCAATCGCCGAGTACAGGCCCTTCAGGTGTGAAGATGGAAAGAGTGAAGCGAACTGCAGATTCTACGACAGCAAAACCGACCGAGTCAGATAGAGCTTCCCAAACAAAACCAACTGCCGCTCCTACAACAACACCTAAGCCAACCGCTGCTCCCACGACACCTAAACCAACCGCTGCACCTACGACATCCAAGCCAACTGCTGCGCCAAAGCCAGCTCCTAAAGTAGACAAACCTGCCGCTACAGGTAGTGGTAATGCGAAGCCATCAGAAGCTAAATCATCTACGAATACCGAAACCAAAAAGGACAATGCAAAATCTAATCCGAAATCTGAAGGAAGTATCAAAAAAGATGATGCTGCGAAAGTACAATCCGGCAAGAAATCGGGGCAGGATACTTCTGCAAAACAAACAGCGCAGAAATCTCAACCTGAGAAAGCTAAACGGGTCGAAACAAACCGTCCGAAAGACGATCTCTAATAAAAAAGTAAATAAATCATGATATATTTGTGATACCACCAACACTTGTTGAACGGTACACTCCATTTTACAGACATTCCATTAAAAAAGATAAACAGGTTGAGGATATATAGATTATCGATTTCTCATCAATTTGCTTTATATGCGATTTTATTCACGTTGTTATATTCCACGTTGTCATGTACAATGTGTACATACAAGTTATGTGATCCATTATAGGTGCTATGATTATAAAAGTTAAAGTCCTATATAAAAGAAATAATTAAGTAGAAAGAACTTTTTCATACAAGGTTTCACTTTTGCAAAAATCAAGAATAGTTTTCATATTAACATAATTTTTAACTACATAGTCTAAATTAACGTATTTCAACAGGGGTTTAAAACATGTTTAAAAAATTGAATAGTCTATATAATAGAAAATAGAAATAAAAAGTTTATCATGGAGATTGCATATAAAATATAAAAATTTTCATTTTTCTTAAAGATATTACATTTTTACTCAAATTCTAATAAAAAAAAGAGATTCTTTTTTGTGTCAATGGTGATCACGAGAAATTATAGAAGTTTAAAATTAAGAGAAAATGTTTAGATGTAAAAGATTATTAATATTCTAATCTTTAAGCTTGATCTTTTTGAAAGACATTTTAAAAGATCTATTTCATATATCTTTTTAAAATATAGCATGACATTTCCTGTACTATCGATGATAAACAACCTTGTACATTCCAGAGAGTGGGATAAGATTGCGATATACACATTAGAGGAATTTATCAGCTTTATTACAATGAGTAAAAATAAGAACAAAAAAGTTTTGAGAAAGTTGTTGGTGACTGTATATATAAAGTTAAAAAATCGTTTTTGCAAATTATACGTTTTTCATTCATATAGTATATGAATTTTTATACTTTATATTTTACTTGTATCGAAATCCAAATGACATAAGAGAATTTATTTTTTTTGCAATCTTAATTTGGATATTTTATACTGGCTTTTGGTTTTAATTATGTAAGACATGTATTAAATGCTAAGATAATTTGAAAGCTGACAGCACAAACATTTTTTTTAAAGAAACTAATTCAATAATCTTTATTGTGCTATGTTACATTTTTATTCGTGTAAGAAATAATTTTTTGTAAGTTCTATTTTTATATATTAATTTTTTTTAAGTACTGACTATTATCCATATTAAGGAATATTTATGTCCACAATAATTGTAATAATTATATTGTGGATATTAAAATATAATTCATATAAGTGAGAGTGAACAACCCAAAATGAGAATATGAGTATATAGGTAATTAAAGAACTGTCATAAATGTTTTTGTTAAGTTGGTCAAGTATAAATAATAACTTTGTTATATGGTGTCAGGTGCGAGATGTAAGATAATTATAAGAATTGTACAGTTTGGCAATTACACAAATAAAATTGACTTTTTCGATATAGTTCACCTGTGCAAATATTTAATACTTAAAAAAAAAAAAAACGCTCCGCTTGTGTACTTCAAATATTAATCTTATATCAAATAAGTTAGAGTATATTAGAAGTAAAACAGATGCTTCAAATTAGTCATCCGGAATCCATAAACTTTTAACTAGATATTTACACAACTGTTTCTCACATGATGAAACACAAAATTAGGAAAATAACTTTTATTAAACTTTTATTGAAAAATCCTTAAGTACATAATATATATATATATATATGTATATTTACATCTCTCTTGTACAGACTATCAAAAAATATAGCATTCTGGAAATTTATCGCTAAAAGCCGAACACTTACAGATCAAGGCGTCTCGCTATGATGGCAGGCAACAATGACTTCATTTTTTCAATCATGAACATTTGCGCTTTCCACAGAACTGTCGGGTGCTTGACAAAATGCCAGTACCCGTTTCTCCTACGTATTGCCCACTTTTGAGCGTTTGTTAAAGAATTTCTATATGCTAGAACGCGCTTATCCTTCAGCTTTGTCAAAGGTTCATGTACCGTAGCTAGGCCTAATTTGACTAGTTTTTCGCCGATCTCTAACGAGCCCTGTTTATAAAAACAATCCGTGAGTATGGTACAAATACTTGATAATGCGAACACAATTTGTTTCTCTTACTTGATTCTTCTGTGGCATTGTAACCACGCACTCCAGATACTCCTTCTCTCTGACCATAGGCGTAAACGTTATGACCTTCCCATTGAGCACGATTTGCAACCAACTAACACCTACAAGATCAACCTGCGTTTTGGACAACAGTTGTGGATTTCGTCGGTTTGATATACCTGCTACCTACCATTGCCAGTAACGTCGACACCACTGATTCTGACAGGCAAGTAAGCCTTGTTGAAACTGGGAAAGGGCAGCAAGGGTCGGTGATCGACCATCAGCAGGACCCTGTTGGAGCTCGATTCCACGCGTCGCACGGTGCCATGGAGTGGAACTCGCGATTGCAGGAAGTGCAACGGGACGTCGGACGGTTTCGTGAACTTTGCGAACTAGAAAACAACGAGAGAGAGTCAGTCGAATTAATGTGAAGGTGAAATCGATTTGTACTCACGGGTCTAATTTTGTACAGGGCTGCAAATAGGCCGGCGCTGGCGATCCCGTAGGCGATGAGCTGAAAGAGAGAAGGAGAAACAGCAAGTAGAAGCGCGTGACCGACGCGGCTAGGTTAGGAAAGCGTCGCGTACCCTTCCCGGTCCCATCTCGTCCTCCAGGAGGATCTGCAACCGTCCGAGGATTGACGGATCCTTTTCGCGTGCCATGGTCCTGGAGATAAGATTGTCGTTCGTATTGCGTTTCACCTCATACGCCGTCGTTGTATCGCGGTTCTTCCCCTCGCAGTTCAAGTTCGCAGGTATTCGTTCGACTACAGAAACATAACGTCACGCCTGCAATAATTGCACACAGTGAAAAATATTTCTTTGAATTTAATAAATTCGGAAACTTAATCACTAGAGTAGTCTAATCAAATACATTTGAACTAACAAATTGTTTTATTTAAAAAAATGCATGTTTACTTTAAATAAAGTATTTTTAAGAAAAAAATTCAAGTATGTCTGTTGCATAAGTCTGTGAATTTAATGATCACTCCAAGTAATAAATTAATTGGAATAAATAACTTTTTGAATCAAGATATATTTAAGATATTATTTGAAATAATAGTTTCCATCAAACAATAAGATTTAATGTAACGAAACGAATCTTTATTTAATGAGATTTTTTAAAATGAAACAAATATAAGTAAAAAAAAAAACATTAATTGTAAAGAAACGTTTTTTTTCTGTGTGCATCTTAGCAACTTCTTCACTTTTTTCAATACGTTATAATATCCGATTAAATTAACGAGCGCATGTTAAATTTCCCGGTCAACTTTGCACACTTGACACTTTTCAGCTGCACCTATCGTCTGCGCCTGAAACGAGACACACAATTGCAGTGGGGAGATATCAGAGAAAAAGAAAGAAAGAGAAAGAGGAGAGATAACAGAAAAGTGCAGCTAGGAAAAGCAATCCTTAGAGGAGCGGATTATGTAATTGCTCAAAATTGTTTTCTCGCTGAACAAACACGAACGGGAGACTTGATCGCGAACCTTAGCTCAGGTTTCTTTATCTTTAGAATCATATTTCTCTTATAATGCTTTAATTATAATGTATCAGCGATACTTTGAAAAGGAAACGCTTTTACAAAAAAAGACTCACAGTTTTCTTTTCAGTCACATCACGACAAAACCTCACATCGATGAACCTTCAGTGATCTTTCACTGTGAACCTTAGACTTTCTGCGCTCGAGGAAAGAAGGAGATGCTCCCGGATAACTCGCGTGTTATCAGTTAAGATAAAGCTTGTTCGAAAGAAAAAAAGAACCGCTCGGAAGAAAAGAGACACGTCTTCTTTTGTCTCGTTCAAAATTCGAATCCACAGAGAAAGGTAGTTAAAAGAAGCAGATACCATAAACTGAAGAAGAAGAAGAAGGTACCTTCGATGCGACAGACGCTTCGCTCTTCGACAAGCATTAATTAGCATCCTCAGGCGCGACTCGTAAATCGAACGCTCGCAAATCGAACAGCATCTCTTTCGGGAAACGGCGCTCTACAGAAATACGAATGTAAAAAAAGACATGACTTCACGCTCGTCGCGTCGCGAGCGCGCGAGCGGATGTCGAGTCGGATGCCGCCGCGGCGCGTTCCAAATCCGCGCCGCCGCCCGGCGAAGCGAGGACGAAGCGTGCGCCGCGGAGGCAGCGTGCGAGCGACGTCAGCTCGTCGGTCAGCCGAGGGAGAGACGGCTCGGCACGTCGATCACGGCCACGTCGCGAGGTCGAGCCCGGTGCGCGACGTCCCCGAGGCGAGGCCTCCCTCCTGAGCGTGCCGAGCGCGCGAACATGTTCCGGGACGGCCAGTATCTGGAGGTGATCAAGGTACCGCGTGTGCAACAGCTGTCAACAGCTGGCTGTCAAGCTTGCGCGCGCGCACGCAACAGGCGGCCGCCGCGCGCATGAACATCTGTTACGAGGACCGAGCGATACCGAGTGATTTTTCCTCTGCTGTATCAGCTGTGTATCTTCTTTTTTTTTTTTTCAATTGAAAATAGAGAAAAATTAATGAATGATGGAATGATTCACTCTTCGGAGGGTCGGAGATGGAGACGGTGGTGTCGGACGATATCTGCGCGTTTTAATTAGTTTTTTTGGTACGATATGCGGCGGTTTGTATTCGAGTACATTGCTTATTGTGTCGCAACGTGTGTCCGCAGGCCTCGGACGATTGCCTGGCGACCGCCGTAGTTACCGTGCAAGAGAAAACGGTGGAGATCAAGAAGCAGAAGGTCACCACGAACAAGTGGCTGCAGATTGAGGACTGGGTGGCTGTGTATAAAATACTGGAACGAGCAGTCCTGCTGAATGGATCGCATCGCGAATACCGGGGATGCGAGTGGAGAAAGTGGACTCGTCAGCTGGAAGTCACGTAAGAATGCAATCGTTTCGGTTCGATGAATTTAGATTGATCCTTCAGTGAATTGCTTGGATGACCTCGACCTACTCCGACAAACTCCGATTAACTTACTCGACGATTAATTTATCAAGTATTCGTTAACATGGATAGGATTTTTAATGCTTTATTATTTTGCGTGTGGGAAAAAGATTAATTAAATTCACTGGAAACAATTTTGTTGAATTAATCGCTAATTTGGTTAATCAGAATTTAATCTTATTCATGATTTATATTGATTTTTAATTAAATTGCAAAAGAAATTTTTTTATATTATATAATAATATATAATAATAGTTTGATTAAAAATAGACATGTATTTCTTATGTTGATGATAAGCTGAGTACTTGTTGGAAAAAGAAAGAAACAATCCTTAGACGAATCTTTATTTTATCGCAATTAGGAATTTATTTATGATTAATATGAATTTTGTATAACAGGTACACTTTCGAGAACCCGGATAGTGCAAGTGACGTGTCATCCTTGCCCACGATCAAGGTACACGTATCACCGGCCCGGAAGAAACCGGTGAAACGAGAAAAAGATGACAAGACGTCAAAGAGGAGCAAAGTGAAAACGGACGACGATGCGGCGAAACGAACGAAAGAAGAAAAATCTCCCGCTCGAACGACAACAAAAGGCGATCGATTGAAGAAGACACCGGAGAAATCGGCACAGATATCCCCGAAGAAAACTGAGACTCCAAGCGTCACCGCGACGGAGCAGGGAGACTTAAAGAGGAAGAAGAGTCGGTCGTACACGCTTTCCGACAATCTGGAGAACGCGCTATTGGAGGAATACATCCCGGACGCGCCGAAGGCGAAGAGATCGTGTCCAGACTTCAAGTACGTGCCCAGCCGGAAGAGCGCGTTGGAGAGTATGCGATTAACATCGAATGAGTACACGCCGACTCTGTGCGATAGCAAAGACCGCGTCGCGGAAGACGTAAGCTACGTGCCGAATTCCGTCGAGAAATTGGAGACGAATTACGAGATTTATGAGCCGCGCCCCATTACGACGGTGCCCGACAGCGTTTTAGAGGAATATGTGCCTAATTCCAAGGGACTAAATTCTTCCATAGAAGAATACGAACCCGACTTCAAATCCCCGAGCAAATTTGACGACAGTTACGTGCCCTCGAGCGTGCGACGGAGCACGCCGAACGAGTCGAAGAAAACTCCGAGCAAGTCGGAGAAATCGAAGATGCAGAGAGAAGAGGCTCGTCGGAAAAGGATGGTGGAGAAGAAATTGGATGATCTCTTCTCGTGAAATACACGAGTATCTTGAGTGCTTGAGTGTGGCGGTATGATTGAAGAAGGTTCTCAGAGAGGGAAAATAGATTTTGGTACGACTGACATCTGTAAAAAGTGTAATTTATCTTAATACGATACTTTATATATTACATTGTATAGACATATCCATAATAAAATAATTATTCTTGTTAACTACAGATTGATCGTCAACAAACGTCGTTTACGTACATTTGATATCTTTGAATTGGAGCAAATAGCTGTTTCATTTCCGTCCTATAAAATTGATTATTCCACTTTCGACATGTTAATACATTTCCTAAAGGCATCAGTTTTGCGCATACGTCAATGTGTGATCCATTTAGCGGTCGTCTTCGGTCTCGCTCGGAGGATCTTCGACCAGATTCTTGATAGGCTCATATTTATTATCTACCATTTCTTCCTTGGATTCTTTCGTTTCAGCCTCATCTTGACCGAGTTCCTCTTCGTCGTCGGTATCGTCATCGGCACCCGGATGAGCGGAAACCTTATGCGTCGGACTACCCATTGTCTGCATGGTTCCTGGCTTCTGCCACATCTTTTGTGACCCCTGAAAATGACGAAGAGACCGTGCAATCGGTATATCAAAGAAGCGATGTACGTAAATCAATTTATAAGTTAAGAAATTACCTTCATTCCGCTGACTTTCTCCATATAATAATCGTAAACAAACTTAGCCATATGCGGCATATCCTCTATCTCCATCGGGTCTGTCGAGGGTATAGCGTCGTTCGGTCGTTCGGTGGGATAGAGCTCCTGTGGCAGTAATTGCAGCTTCAGCGGTCTCTGCATCAGTTGATCGAACGCCGGTGTCAGCTCGAAACAGTTCTTGAAGAGGGATACGCGAGCGAAGACGTAGAGACCGAGGCGGGCACGGGACATCGCCACAACGAGACGCCTCGCGTCTCTTAGATGACCAACTGCGCGCGTCTTCACCAGAGACAGTAGGATGTAGTCGTTTTGCTGACCTTGATACTTATCGACAGTCGTCACTTTGTTTGGTCGGCCTATCAAAGGATTGTTCGCGCATCGGATATTAATCACGTCCCTTATCAGATGCTTCTGACCGTTATATGTGGTTAGGATACTGATCTTATCCGCCGGATATCCCAGTAGACGCATATACATGAACACTGCAACGCAGTACTCGGCCTCGGCGAGATTCTGGTAGAAGTAGGCGCTGGGCTCGCTCTCGCCGACGCCATTGAAGTCCTCGACGTTCACCAGTTGGAAATCGTACAGGAAACCGGCGTTCGCTACCAGATACTCGGGACTGTGCTCCACGTGCGCCAGATTGCCCAGTTTCTTATAGCGCCAATTATAGAGATTGCAAATGCTGGGTCTGGCTCGACCCTGGCCGTCAAGGTCGACCGTGGGTACGCCTAGTCTCACGAATCTCGCAAACAGCGATTGCTCCATGTTCGAATATTTCTGGAAAGCCATGTTCTTGATGACTGGCGGCAGCTGATGATGATCCCCTATCATTATCCAACGTTTCAAGCGATTATATCCATCCTGGGGATTTTGTAGCAACAACGGTATGAAAGTCTCTATCTCCAGGATCTGCGCGGACTCTTCCATGAGGATATTGTCGTATTTGAAACCCATATCGACAAGCTCGCGACGTTTGAGCGCCGCGTGCGTGCATGTCATAGCAATCACCTTGGCCTCCTTCACGAGCAAATATTTCGACCTGTCGAGACCCGATCGCAGTAATTCGAAAGCGCGGAACTCCTCCAGCTGCGCAAATATCCTCTCAATATATCTGCATAGATAATAAAATCATTAAAACCGTGATTATTCATCTCGTAAGAGTTTAACACGCGTGTTCTTACCTAAAGCAACTGCACGCAATCTTGAGATCTTCCTCGTACGAATTCCGTTTGAAGAGCGGCTGCGGGGCGTTGTCGAAGAATTTGTGGAAGGGAAACTCCTCGTCAATTATGCAACATAAATCGGACTTCTCGCTCGTGTGCTGTCTCTGCTTGACTCTAGCTTGGAAGCGGTCCCATCTCGTGGACACTTGATACATGAAGAAGTAACCCGCCGTTTCACACGTGTACGCGACATCGCCCTTCACGTTCAGGGATTCCTGAGAGGAGAGATATATGGTAACAACTGAACATACAATTAAACAGTATTAATAATTTGAAAAATAAGTACCTGTAATCTCTGAACTTCCAAGAGCAGATCCAAACGCTTGGCGAGAACGTAATTGACTCTACCATAGCGACTGAAGTCTTTTTCCGTTTCCAGAGCCTCTTCTCCATGACCGAGACGCAGCAAATGCCGTTCATCGATATCGAGGGCCATTATTTTCTCGAACAGCTGATTGAGCGCTTGATTGGAGTGCGTTACAATCAGCGTTCTCTGATTGGGAAAATTGTGATATAAATTCGAGATGATTTGCACAGCGACGTCCGTTTTGCCGGTACCGGGCGGGCCGACAACCAGCGTCAGACCTGGCTGCATTCCAGCTCGTATAGCTTCGACTTGCGTCGGCGTAAAGGGAATCTGATTTCTGCAACATAGCAAAATATTTTTCTTCCGTTCAAAAAATAACACGTTTTAACATACTATTAATACGCTACGAGGGAAAAAGATAAAGTGAGTACTAACTTTTTCGGCTCGTTCGCTCTGTATGGACCTCTACTGGGCGGCACGTGTGGTTTAACTGTAATGATCTTCTTGACTGATTCATCGTTGCGCTTCCCAAGGACATCTTCGAAAGTCAACTGGAACGGCCGCACTAGGTTTTCTTTGTCCTCCGGATTCGTTTTAGTCTCATACTGAGGAAAACTGGCTCGTAGATGGTCGATATCGAGGAATGTATCGTTGAAGTCTATCGTCGCGATTTCATCCGGCATTCTGTCAAACATTTTTTAATGCTCTATTGATTATGGATATATTCATTATGGATTATTACAAATGTAAATTATTACACAAGATAGTACAAAAATGTTGATCTATTTTTCAAACAAATAATTGAGATAAATAATTATTGGTTGGAAGATATTGGCAGAGTAATTGCGTGAGAACGTAATTACAGAAGAATATATCTACTGTTAAAATCTCTGATTTGCTCATCCGTTTACAATTGATGCCGTTCCAAGCAATCAAACAAGATGTAACATTCTCAATTTGATTATTGATTATAGATATACAAATGAATTATATAATTGATAAAAATACCTAGAATAGCAAGCTGCACCCGGATCGCCGTATCCGAGGATTATATCGTGCAACCAGTCGGGCACGACGCATTCAGTATTCATGAGCTCCCTTATAGTCTCTAACACGGCTTTAAAATTATTCTCCTTAGGTTTACGCCTCATTATGATATTAAATCCCTCGTATACATCGTCGCCGCCATGGCTAGCATTGTCCATATCGATCCGGTATTGATTACAGTCCAGCCACACTCTATAGGTGCGCGAATCCCCCGGTAGAATCGGCCTCGGCTCGGGGCCGTCCTCTATCACTCTACCATTCGAGTCGAGCATACCCTCGACTTCGCACCCTCGCACAGTCGTTAAACCTACTTGTGGTACGAAGGGGAGCTTGTGACTGTATTTAGTGCCTGCAATAATATGACAATTGTTTGAGAAAATTCTGATCTCATCTATTATTATTTAAGGCTATTATATATTTTATATATATATTAGCTATTATATTATATTAACTAAGAAAAAATTTGCCGTAGCGAAACCGCCGCTGAGATTGCGTATGAAAACGATCAAAATTCACAGACATAGCTAGTCATTTAATATCATAATAAAATGTGTCTCATTGATAATAAAAATAGAAAAATGTTGTTAGAAACAAGATATCTATCTTTGCCAGATATATTCTGCAATTGCGATAAAATCTACAATTTTGAAGATAAAAATTAATTCGTTGGTTGATGTAGCAAGTCATGGACTATTACAAATTATTAATTTATCGTATACATCAGCAGAGTTTATCCTTTGCACAATCAATTTCTATTTTTGACACGGTTTCAAATTATTCTCTTTAACTTCCGCTTTATCTTACCAATAGGATTCGGTGGCTTGACTGTGATGAGGAAACACACATCATGCTTGCGAAGGTTCTCCCATTCGGATTTAATTTCTTTGCGAACACTGAGGTTTATCGTTACATCGGCACGGACTCTCGATGGCCTATTCTCGCCGACGTTAGGCTTAGCCACCTCGACCACCGCGAATTGCGTGATTGGTTGAGCCATTCTGGCCCATCCACCGAAGTAGACACCGCCGTCCTCCGCTCGCCTACAAGTAAGAAGAAATATTGTGATTACTTTTATTTTTACGAAGATGAGGCTGAATGCAAGGCAATAATTTAACATACCAAGGACTCAGTCTGCTCACGGCATCCTCGATGTCTTGTCGTATTTCATCTACGAACAACAATAATACAATATGTTTAACGATATATTCAGTCATAAATTTAAATATAACAAACGTCATTAATTTTTTTATCGCTTTTACGTACATGTAGATTCCAAGCGGAATAGATTAAAATTCCGTAGCAGATAATCGTGCAATGTAAGGAACTGCAGGTTTAGTTTTGGCAGAGCCAGACAACCCTCGCCAGAAAAATATTCGGTCGGGACGATGCTCTCGTTCCAGATGATGTCCTCGGTCGGGTAGAGGGGCATCTCATTCAGCTCTTCAAGCTGCGACCGCCTACGCTCGTGTCGCGATATCTGAAATTAAGATACATGCTCTCAGAATTTAAATCTGCCTTGATAGTAAAAAATCACTCAGTCACTCGATATTTTCTTTTTTTTTTACACTCACCAGTAACTCGCGTAGAAACTCTATGTCCAGGCGGTACCAATTCTCATCCTTTTCTCGCTCTATGGGCGGTACTAAATTTAAATAACTCGCGATAGATCTCAATTTTTCTTGACTGAAAATAAAATTCAATATTATTCACATTTCAACGTTAACATTTTGTGGTTTTATATGTCAATATAATTATTTTACAGAATGAACGATTATCTTATCGTGTTATTTTCGAGATTAATGACTCTATGTATTTTGTAGGGTAAGCAATATTATTGCGTGCAGAACTCACCTGAGCGAACCGAAGTGTTTATACAGAGCGTCTCTGACGTCGACACTGGCTACGTTGGCTAGTGCAAAGCTTCTCAGATCCGGGAATTTCGCAAAAACTGCATTCTAAGGAGAGTCATTAATTAATGTTACCAGTTAATCTCGAGATTTCAGGAATTTATTATAATATCTATGCATACGTCAGTGTTAAACGCAGCTAATAGGATTAATTAGCTACTGAAATTTAAATTCATGTCTCATGTTATTTGATCGTCAATGACCGGTTTGCGGGAATCACACAATTTGGTTATTCCAAGTTCGTCATTTTCACGATAAAAACAAAGTCTATATGATACAAAAATCGGCGACGTCATTTCGTGCATTTTAAAAATTATTCAGCGCGCATACAAAATTGTTTTTTAATCCGTAGCGATGGGAACTCTACGTACCTGAAGAGATGTAATTTTGGTGTAATGCAACTCCGTCATGTCGTGATCCCTCAGGGGATTGCCGGTCTCCTCGCTGATCTCAAACCGGGCGTAGAACTTCAGCATTTCCAGGAGCTGTAATCAAGATGATCAAGATGTGTAGTTTTTCAGACGGTGGTATTTATTGTTACGCATTATGGACCATATAATTTGTTTTCGTGGAGACACGAAATTGGACTATGCGTGTATGATAAAACCAGACTCAACAGAATCGTTGCATTTATAATCGATCTTTGACGTCATAGAAGAGGACCGGCCGCAGGAATGTTAATCGTGTTTCTCAACGGCCTCCTATTTCCTCCTCTCCTTCGGTAAAGTATCCTCCCGAGAAATTCAACCTTCCTTCGTCGAGGAACCGATATTTTATTTATATCTCGCACGTTTCACTCATTATCTAAGAAAATTATTTTCCGCATTGTCTTAAACTTGTATCTCTCTCAAAAATGAAGATTATTGATTTCTGATTTCTGAGAATATGAATTTAAAAGATAAAATCTTCGATTCTCATTTGAAACGTTCCGTATTATATGTTGTATACGTACGAAATGTACTATTATTATTACATGTACATTATTATACAATATATATTTTATTATTATAACATAATAATAATTATTACATACAAAATGGGTAAGAGATAGATTTCAGGTGTTCCGTTACATTATGAATATAACAGCTTCCATCATATTCTTTGGGCAGTTTTCGACGAAGCCTGATAGACTAATCAGTTCATTTAATAGCATGCTTAATAAACGAGCATGCCAATTAGTACGGTTCGTTACACGTTCGTTACTTCGCATGTTCCAGATATCAAACGACTCTTCGAATGCGATTAACCGACTGCGGTTTAAAGGAAGCGAATTGCAACGAATGTTAACGATAGTAATTAATCATAGTAATTATCAGAATTTCCTATCCGTTCCGCCGCGGCCTTCGCACGTGCGTGCGATACCCCAGGGGATAATTCTAAACTTTCAGAATAGTTCAGATAATGCCTGCACATATCGCCTGCATTTTAATTTCTGCGTGTAAAAAAAAAAAGATGCTGAATGCGTAACGGTATATTTCCCCAACAAGTTTCTTTACCACGTTCTTATTCACGCGGCGTGACGTTCGTAGAGCACTGCGATAACACGAAGTGCCTCCGTGTTCCTTTTCCACTTCTCTTAACATTTCTAATTAGACGTCTTTTTGCAGCGTATTCCCCTTGGAAAGGCCACCCCGTTCTCGGTAGCCTTCGCGATCGCATCCCTCTCCGCATTTCGACACCTAGAGGGAAATCTGCCAAATTCCATTGTTTCATACTGGCTATCATACTCGTCGCAGTCGAATGGTACCTCGCGAAGGAAAAAAAAAAGAGAAAACAGCAAAGGAAAAGAAAAAATGCGCGACTTGGTCGCCTCGCACGAGCCCAAACGCAAAAGTGGGAGAATTGGCGCTATCTCTCGCAGAGCTGCGGGTCTCTCCGCATCGGTAAGAACAGTCCGCCGTCACATTCAGTTTCGCTCGCAGCGCAACTGAGCTCGGTGAGCGCGATTCCGCCACTCCACTCGCTTATCAAGGTTCAATCGTATCGACAATCAAAACACGTCGATTTCTCTGTAAAAGCTTGTCACGCGTCGAGGGCTTTTCTCGCGATTTCGATAACGCTCGCACACCCCGTCTGGCTCATTCTAAGCAAACAAAAAAAAACTGCCTTTTCCGCGACAAAAGTTCCTTGTCAGTTTTCAAGTGAAAGTGAAGGTCGATCGATAAGGAATCGATAAGGACGCTGCAATCTTCTCACGTTCCTCACGTTTGCAGCAGCCCGAGTTCGCAGCGACTTTAAGGAACAGGGGAGAAAAGGGGAGAAGCGCGCCGACAGGAAGCCGTTCGCGGAAAATCGCGATTGAAGGGACCAGGCAGCGGCGAAACCGTAGATCTTGTCACCGTCCGACTGAAGAATCTTTCGCGAAAACTGCAGAGAAAAGCAACACGGTGGTCGTTCCTTCTGTGACAAACGCGACCCGTCGTCAGTCCGTTGACCCTCGCTCGATCGTGTGCGTCGCGCCAAACAAACGACTCTTCCCTTGGAGAACGTTTGTGTCGCCGCTTCTTCGGCGTCGGCCCAACTCGGCCCATCCATCTTCGGCGAGAAGCATACTCGCCCTGCACATCGAGGCACGAGGAGATGCGGTAACGAGAGCGAGATATAATGTCATTGTCCGACGTGAGTTACGGCAGGCAGCTGAGCGCGTCATCGATCAGAGGTGAGCTTCTTAAGCTTCCCCTGCGTCCCCGTGCGATGTTTTCACAGAACCCTCCTGTGGATCGATTTTATCTACGTCAATCATACCAAAGCTGATTGTAATTAATTACACTGTCATCGGCAACGTCATTGGTCTCTTCGAGCTTCGTGCACAGATTGCATTCCATTTTCGCGCTACGGAAATCTCCCCGCGTGGAACATATCACACACAAAGCTTCCTTCTTTCATCAATTTTAAAATATTATAGTTTCACGAGAGAAGATCTATAAAATTCAAAAATATTTAGAAATAGCTTACACTCCGCTTTTATGCTTCAAATAGCGTCATTTGTTTTTCACATTATTATTTCATAAATATGTGATGTTTTGTTCGTCTACGCACATCGTTCGTGTAAGCACATCAGAAACTCATTTCGTTTACGTAAAACGTAGCTCATTGGTATTCCATGATGCAAACTTGTCTATAATGCAGTCGCAGTCGTAGCGTACGTAACAATGGAATATTTAATGTTCAATTAACTCATCAATTATCAAAACCTGAACATTGCACAATTGTACGATTCGCGATCGTCCGTAAAAAAATCAATTCCAATTTATCATAAGTCTTTTCTCAACAAGGAAGCTGCTGTACCGAGGAGAATTATTACTTGATAATCAACTTGCAATCAATATTAATGCGTACATTAGATTTGCGCGTGTGTCTTGAAAGAGACAACATTTCGTTGTCTACTCGGAAAACGTGACTCCGCTTAAGGTCGTTGAAAACTAATATCAAGATAAACAGACTGTGAATTATTGTGAAAAAGTTGCAACCGGCTCTATAAATAAATGCAGATGACGAGATTGATTCGTTATCGTGACATTTTATAATCTTTCTAAAGCTAATTTGATCTGAAGATACAGAATGCATTAAGCAAGCCACTTATAAGCAAGCTTATTATCAATAGCCTTTTCCGCTCGTGCATGTCTGTTAAACAGAGGTATCTGAATTTAACTTTACTCAATATATCTCATTTTAAACATTCTACCGATAATCGTAAAGAGCCGTATGCTTACTGTCTTCGTTTTTGTCCTATAAAATCGATGTAGAAATTTTATAATCTTATCACTTACGAATAATTTAGCGCGTAAATATGACGATCCGATTTGAATGAACAGTAAAAAATTTATTGATGTAACTTTTTTCGTATATATTTATGAATGATAAATACGACAACACGTGGAGCATAAAAGCGACAAGTGTTTATTCCGCTCATTATACGGCAATTGAATATAATTAAACATGGACGGCGTTTATATCGCTTTAATTAAGTTGTCCCTGTTACGGCAAGCAACGGAGATGACGACTGCGCGTCTTTACTACAAAGTAAAAATTATTTTCTTTCAAGATTTTCTCAGAAATTACGCGACACAATAATATTCGACGGTTATTACGCTCGACGCGTTTTACAACGTGATTTCTAAACTCCGTTAATGATTTACGATACGATGTATCACGTTCAAAGTTTACAATCTCGACGTTCATATCGTGACGAGATAGTTATAACGATCGGGTCAAGAGATCGACCAGAAAACTTAAACAATTACGAGAGAAGGCCAAAATGTGTATACGTTAACGACGTCGATCGCTTTGCAAAAATAATGTTATCCAGTGAGATTACGAGGCCGATATCATTATAAATAAAAGATGCAAAAATAAATAAAGCGTTTACTTAACTGATAATGATAATGGCAATAAATCAACAGTGTAAAAAGAAAGGAGCATAGAATACAAAGTCAAAAAAACATGTATCCCGTCAATAAATAAAATATGACCTTTTTAACGAAACGACTAACAGAATCGATGAATATTAAAGAATATTAATATAACAAGAAATCGACTTAATGCCTTGCGCGGACAGTTAAGTTTTTGCGATATAAGGATACGGTATATCGCAATTTTTATCA
Organism: Tetramorium simillimum; assembly: GCA_011636635.1. NCBI lineage: Eukaryota > Metazoa > Arthropoda > Insecta > Hymenoptera > Formicidae > Tetramorium > Tetramorium simillimum. The sequence goes on along the minus strand of VBVQ01000883.1, from coordinate 13,027 downwards.
GATAAATTATTCGCTATAATGTATTAGTTTGCGCTTTGTCTGAATGTCGTGCTACTTCAACATGAAACGCTCTCACGAAGTGTCAAAAACGTAAACGCAAACGGTACATCGTTGATAAAGCATCTGCACACGCACGTGCATTCGACGTACATACATGCATACACGTGTGCGGTACGCGCACGGTCCAGCGCCGTTAATAAAGAGTTAACAGTCCTAAGTTAACGAGAGAATCGTCCCTTCTTTCGCAACGATTGTTTGATATCGCACATCTGCCATTAGCGCAGAACTGGGTTACGGGTGCCATTTCTACATAGCGTCTCTTATTGCGTTCTCCAGATCGGGCGAGAATTGCCTGGTTTGTCATTTCTTCTCTATCGAAGAGGAGGATGCCGACGTAATGCAGTCGGATGTGGTCGTATCAAGCTTGGTTTTTCCATCCAGAAAGAATCCCGCTTTATTTTCCGCTAGAAATCACATAACCCCCGGATAACTGAGACTCACGTGATAACGTTGAGTCTAGTATCAGATGATAAAAAAAAATCAGTTTCATATCAAGCCGACCCTTGCGCGATACACGCGGAAATGCGTGATATGCATTTTACGTTAGAACGGCAACAAGTTATATCAAGATATGTTTAGGAACATTTTTAAATTCTGTTATTTCAACTAGACTAAAAAAAATTATGTTAAAAAGAAGATATCTTCGCAAACGAGAATGTTAACAACAATCAGATGATAGACGAATATTACAATCTTTTCGAGAAATGGACACCGATATTTAATTAATGAAAAAAAATCATTCTTTGTCGTAGTTTCGCATTTATAAACATGACAAACCACGTAAAATATACGACTGTGTATTTTAAGCTTCACCTTTCTGGCAAGCGCTCGTCTTTTCACAGAAGAGCTGAGTCAACCGTATCATTACACTTGAATCTAAATTTTACAGGTCCCCTCTGGTTGCTGTGGCTCTGTCTGTTCGCCAGCTCGGTCTCCCCGAGTCTGTCCTTCGATGTATCCTGCTGCCCCGAGAGTACGATATGGCAATACTCGTCCAATTGCTCGGACGGCTCGAAGATTCGCTTGGAATGCCCGTCCAGCATCTTCCTGATGGATCCCGAGTTGAGCGAATATGATAATTTCACTGTTATTTACGAGGACGACACGGCCTGGCTGCTGCCGGACGTCGATCATGAGAAAATTCCGGCTGACAGGTAGAGTCTCCGCAACTTCCGCCTCGCTTTATCTGCCAATTACCGGCTTTATCTGCGGAAAACTAATTTATCGCACACGTGCTCGCGGAAGGAGAAAGAAAATAAAACTAAAGAGAGAGAAACTATAGCTGGAAGTAGTTGGGAGATTAAGAAACGAGGAAAATCCTGGAGTTCGGAAATTTTCTGCGCTCACGTAGTATCTTGATGCGTTATTATGACAAGTTATTGTGCAATAGAGTCCCACGTAGTTAGAATCTTCCGTAATAGATGAACGATTAATGTTGGACGTGATTGATCCACGACCGAGCGTCGATTTTTATCGTTAATAAATCTTTCTGTTCATCATTAGATTCTGCATAGCAAAATCGGCGCGGAGTGGCAGCAATATCGCCCTGGCGTGTTTCGATGAGGAGCTGGTGGAGGCGAGTTTTACGAAGACATGGAAAAACATGTTAATTTGCATCGTCAGCATCATCTCGGCGATCTTCTTGATCGTCACCCTGGCGATTTATGTTATACTGCCGGAATTGCGGGAGTTACAGGACAAGGCGATGATGGCCGCCGTCACGACCCTGGCGGTCAGCTATACCGTCCTCTCTATTCAGCACTTACGGCCGAACTTGGATGATGATTATGTCATCTGCGTTTCCCTCGGTATATATAATAATTATATATAATTAATATACATACATATATTAATTACATGTATAATTATCATTAAATTGCTCTGATAAATATAAGAAAATTTATCGCAGATTTGAAACATACCTTAAAAGGCAGCATATAAAAAGTTTTATTTTTATTGTTCTCTTGTCACTCTTAAAAATTCGTATTCTTCCAATTTTTCATTATATTATCCAATCCATATGTTTGCATTCTAGGATTTATATTGTATTTCGCCTTCATGTCCGCGTTCTTCTGGTTGAACATCGTGGCCTTCAACGTGTGGCGATGCGTATGGTAAGTATCAAGCGAATAAATCATCTGAGAAACATTGGATGTACGCAAAATTGTAATAACGTTCGTCTATCAAAAAGATAGATACTTTACATTTCACGTTTCATACCTTTTCAAAACTCAATTATCCGTACAGGTTTAAGAACTTCAGGGTAAAGGATCAATCGGTCTTCTATGCTTATTGCGTTTGGGGATGGGGTGGTCCAACATGTTTCCTGATCGCCGCATTGACGACGCATCATTTATCGGGAGATTATTTGCGACCCGGCTTTGGCGAATTTGCCTGTTGGTTCAGCGGTAAGTTTTAAAGAAATATTTTTGTTCCAATGAAGAATGATTTTCTAATGTAGGATGAAATATTATTTCATGACTATTATTTTACAGGCGTTGTAGAGACGTGGGTGTACTTTTACGGACCGATCGCCGTTTTGTTAATGTTAAACATGCTCTATCTCGCAATGACCAGCTGGCGTTTGTGGCATCAATATCGCGATTATACGGGAAGCAAGTTGCGAGTTTTGCGATTTAAGTGTCTGCTGTATATTAAATTGGTGCTCGTTATGGGTATTACCTGGATCTTTGAATTGATATCGTTTGCCATCGGGACAAAAATGGATGAACTCTGGTAAGCAATCGTTAAAACATCCTGTTCTGGAATTAATATCTATTAATTATTAGTAAGGTAATCCACAAACATTCTTTTTTCTCGTCAGGATACCGACAGATCTGTTGAACGGTCTCCAAGGATTCATCATATTCCTGCTTTTGGTCGCGACGCGGAAAAGAGTGCGAAAACTGTTAGCGAAAAAGCGACCGTGCGGGATGGCTTTCCCGAAATCCTGGGCCGCATACGAGGACGAGGAATGCGAAGCGGTACTTCCCGAAGAACTCGAGCTGTCCCAACAAGGATAAGGCACATTTACATTTCTTTCTCTCGCAATTTTTTTTTAAGAATCATCACGCGGTTTAGTTGTAAGAAATATCGCCCAGGAACAGATAATCTGGATTTATCTGTTTTATTATCTGACACAGATAATCAGGCACAGATAACATGACTGTTGTCGAATTTTTAGGTTTAATTTGGCTCTAGAAATAACTCGTTTATATGCGCATTTTATTCTCATTCTGCACAAATATTCTCACTCTTATATAGTCTCAATTATGTCAATTCGTTATCACTCGCGATTCAGTTTGATCGAAACCAATATTACTTTAGTGTATCTTTTATTAACGTATATATCATCATTTATTCTTTTATGTATTTTATAGCGTCATAAGACAGACATAAATATATGACATGATACGCTTGCTAAAGAGTTAAACAATATAAATGTACGTTTTAAACATTCGATTATTATGGAACGTGTTGTTTTCATAATTAACGTCACGGAATACATTATTATTATTAAGCGCTGCATAAGAATCTCTGTAAACATTATGCAAATGTTGGACCGAATCACTATGTATCTGTATGGAGGAATACACGTGGAAAGAATACAACGAAGATTATTACAATTAATCATCGATGCGTAATACCATTTCATGCCTGTGATTCAGTTACAGTTTCTTGAACGGATGACTCGTGACGACAACGAGTCATCCGTTCCACCATTCCTACAATTTCCTACGAAAATGCGTAAATCCGATTCTTTGTTTTTGCTCTATCTCTGCTATCGCGAGTACTATGTATGACGTACCGCGCGGATCTTTGACACGCGATATCTCGCGTGCGGTGAAAATATTGCGCAAGCGAATCCAATCGTGAATCTGAACAACCTCCGAACATTGGACCAACAAGGTACAGCCATCAAGCAATTGAGCAACAAGTTGCGATACTAAAGCCGCTTGTATTCTGAACCCGAAGGCTACCGAACACTTTCACCGTGGGCGAGACAATAGTCCCAATATAAGTACGTACATTAGCGTAACACGTGCTCGTCAGTTGGAGTGTCTCCCAATAAAAATCTGATTCACGCAGTGACATAAGATTAAACAAGAGTTTAGGAAAATTGTCGCCGCGGGCACGTGTTAAATGTGCGTTGTAAACACAGATCGCTTGTCCCACTTCCATTGATTTTGCGCATAATTCGTTACGCGTCATCCACTTCGACATGCGTTCATTAATATAAATTATATAGGGTGTGCCAGATCCAGAGGATTATTGCTTGGATTCTTTCGTCAGTTTCGTAACTGGTTCTCTGATTAAAAATGTCAAGGCTGACTCATTAAAAATTATTTATATCCTCTTGTAACTTAATTAAAGAAACATCCATTTCATCCACATAGATTAAAGAATCCATGGTCGAATGATGTCCACAAGCGCAGAAATATCCTGTACAGTCATGTTACATTCTAACAATGGAGCATTATAAATGTATCAAATGATATCGCGTATAACCAAGCCTGATTGCATTAGCGCAGTGCAGTCTGGCTTATTGATACACAGACAGATAGTAGGTCGCGACATGTACAAAATTTGTTAAGCAAATTGGATCGTCCCGAGACAATCGATGCCGTTGGATGCAACGAGTGCGCCCGAACTTGCATTCAACCCCTCAAGATATCCCGCGAAATACTTTCAAATGTGCAGATTTTTTTTTGTTTTATAAAATAAATCATATACAAATCATAAACTATAAATATTGCTATTAAATGCAATTCTTTCACGATAAAAATATCTATCAAAATTTAGTTAAATAGGAAAAGAATTTTTCCCATCGAATCTTTCATAATCTTCTGCTTTAAAAATAAAATAAAAAGAAATTTTGCTGATATCTGAAATGCTGATTCATGCTTACGCAGGTAGATGGATCCATTATAGCTAAAGAATTTTGTACTTTTTCACTTCCTTTGTATAATTCCTTTTTGTATAATTATGTTAAAATGACTTAATAATAAAGTAATATGCCTATAATCAAAAGATCATTTAGCTAAAGGAGAAGTGGAACAAAAAATGAGATAGAAGATAAATGAAGAAAATCTATAGATAGATGTAAAGATTACCTCATGTATCATTGTCTAGTTTTAACATACATATATCACTGTCTAGTTTTAACAGAAATAACAAATTAAACAGGTAACTTTTATTAAGCTTTATCCAATTACGCTAATAAAATATACCGTTAAATAATCACTGAAGATGGCAGAGAAGAAGTGATTTTTACATTCTTCTAGTGTGTCTAGTTTTCAATACGGAAAAAAATTACAAACATATGACTTGCAAATTTAATCAAAGTTGTTTAAGAAAAGAAATTAAAGAATTATACTATATTGTGATATGTACGTAAAAATCGAATTTAAGAAAAATTAAAACTGTGCACAACTCTCTCATTTTAGACGTGTAAAGTTTAACAATGACTCGATTGTTCAACGAAAGAGAAGCAACGCGTCGCTGTCAAATGTAACTCATTGAAGGCGTAAATAGAGCATGTTAGCGTTATATTACGTACGTCTTAAGAGTGGCTGTAAAAAGAGAGTACCGACAAGAAGGGGAGAGGCCAGTACAAATTACCGGGGCCCGGCAGTCCGGAAGGCCTTATTTGTTTTTCTCAGAGGAATCATTATTGGTCATCTATCTATTTTTAACATGCATTGTTAAATCAGCAAATCCTACAAAGAGTTTCAAGAATTTTTTGCGCGTTCCAAAAAATGACAGAGAAAAATGTTATAATAATTTTTACACTTTGTCCAAGTGTCTTCAATACAGAAAGAAATTACATATGAATGAGAAAAGCACAGCTTGCAATTTTGATTAAAGTTATTTAAGAAAAGGAATTACATTGCTGATGACAAATAACAATAGCATTTAGAATATGAACGTTGAACTCTCTCTACTGCATGTTTCTATTTATATTCCAGCACACTTATTTTTATTCACACCGTAAAACATGTGTCAAGGGCACTAAAAGTATTTTTTCATTTGAACTCGAAACCGCTCTCAGTCCTGAATACATGTACTTGACTGCGATAAAGCGTTTCAGAAGAACGTAAAATATGACACGTGATTTCACAAACACGTGCCATATTTTACACACGTCTTTGCGGTTTAGTGTTGACACATTCAGAGAAGAAGGGGTAAATGAATAATACAAAGCTAGAACGAGAATCGCGCGAAAACAAGAAAACGACTACGTACTTATGAATTCACGCAAATAACGCAAATGGACATACGCTGATGTTTACAATAATATTCAGGAAAGTGCTGTTAATTTCTTATTTATCTAATTGATCTGTGATAATTCTGACGGATAAGATTAACAAGGGATTGTCCCTTTTGTATGGTTTCACGAAGGCTGAAAAATAATGATAACTTTGATAAGGACAATCTCATATGATAGAATCGCTACAAAAAATAAATAAATTTTGAGCAATTTTTCCAAATTATCAAGGTTGCCTGATAAGAGAAATATCGACCTGATTAAAAAGACTCGTTTCTTTCATGTATAGTTCTTACATTAATAATTCTAAAAATAAATGAAGTTGATAAGTTTGATTAATTCAGTTCTCATGTCATTCATTCAGTGTTATCGTTATCGATAATCCTTTGACATTTCACTGGAGATTCAATCAATGCTGTCCTATCGATAATGTGCGTTTAACTTTTAGATAGCTTTTATAAGTATATATTTAATTATTATACTAAATATTAAAATCTCTATATATTTACAAAGATATCCTATTTAATATTTTTACATTAAGATTCAACAAATCTTACAATAAATGTTGGAGTAAAGTAGAATAGAACAGACTCTCTCTCTTAAAGTTTGGAATGTTTAAGATCTCTTATAACAACACATTAAGGTGTCTGATAAAGAAGAAGCAAAACGACAAGAAGGAACGTATATACAGATAGAAGAGAAGAAAAATATAATGTAACGAATTTTACATATTCTGAATTAAAATAAATATTATTCTGAATTCGATATTCTGAATTTAAAAAAAATTAAGGCACTCAAAAGAATCAGTATCATATGAAAATGAAAACGGAGCGCACAAAAGTGTGTGCGAGCGCGGCGCTGACGCGCGTCGTTGTGTCTTTGGAGCAGCTGGGACGAAGGTAAACTCGCTTGTGGTCGTCGAGGGACGCAGTGGGGCCGAGGGAGGCACGATGCGGCGAAGAATGTCATGGCGGCGAACGCTGGCAGGGGTAGGATAGATAGGTAGCCAGTCGCGGGACGGGAGGCACTGGCGGTCAAGCCAGGTATGGCGAAGCGAGCACGACACGCGTCGCGATGAGCTGAGTGAATCACGGATGAACGCTTCGCAAAACGATCGATTGGACGTAGCAACTCGACGGGCGAGGTGGCGAGAGAGTGTGCTCGCGAATGCGAGCGTGAGGAGAAGATTCCCGCGCGTTCAGGCGTCATGTATCCGAGGATCGTGTTGCTGTTGCTCGTCGCGGGCTGGGAAGCGAGGTACGTGCTCGCCGACGCCGAGACGCGACCCGTCGGCCCCGATATGATGATGAGCATCGGCAAGTGTTGCGAGCCGGACGAGATGCTGGTGGACGACCGGTGCACGCCACTGGCGGAGACCAACGAGACCAAGTGGCGACCGGAGTTCGTGACGGAGCGAGACGCAGCGGCGCAGAGAAGAGCGGGATACCGTGAACCCAGGTACGAGCTGAAGATCGGCCGGCCCACATGCCGCTCCGACGAGCACCAGTGGCACGTGTACGACTATCCGTCCGGGCCGGATCGCCTGGCGATCCTGTCGACCGGCGTGCTACGCCACTACATCGTCGACCTGACCAAGGGCATGGACGAGAATCGCGGCGTCTACGGCGTCGCGATGTTGAATCTCGACGACGTCGACGACGAGGAGCCCGCGACCATCCACTACGACTACCCGTTCGGGCATTACTGCGCCGACAAGGTGGTGCTAACCGGGGATCGGCTGGTGGCGACGTACGCCATGCTTTGCGTGCCGGATGTTCCTGTACGCTGGACCGACACCAACTACCTGATGAAGCACGCGATCGATCCCGCCTTCCACGCCGTGTCGATGGCCTGCTATCTGATCGTCGCGGTGGTTTACTTCGTGCTGCCGCAGCTGCGTGATCTTGTCGGCAACATCATCACCAGCATGAGCCTCTGCCTCATGATCAACCAGTGCGCCTCCACCGTCAGGATATTCACAGAGTTCGGCAATCACATCAGCTTCATGGTCGCCGGTACGTGAACGATTGCTCTCGCTCAACGCGAAAGCGATGAGTTGTCTTCTTTATGCGGTTGAGTCACACGCTTGGTTCTGCGACAAGCGCGGCTCCTCGAGATGTCCTTTCAGAGCGGGGAAATGCAAATGATTCTCGGTAGTGGTTTCCAGTGACGAAACTGGTGCGTCGAGGCACATTATCGCCGGCACATCATTTTAAGGACGTTCAATTAAATTCCCTGACGAAATTGGAATGCGTTCTGTCTGTAGAAAAAAATCGACAATCCAAATTTATCACAGAGAAAAATCGCGTCTAAGAATGCAGCGATGCAGCAATTAACGCACGATTACTGCATCGCACACTCAGCAATGTTGAGACACTTGATATAAATCATTTAATAGAATTACCGTGGGCTGTCGATCTCTCCTCGGGTATGCCGAGACAGCGAAATTTGCGGTCATATCCTTTTCATTTTAAGTACATTAGCACCATCTGCGAGACACGCGAAGCCGAGCGGCACGAAGAGATGAGTCATACGTCAGCGCGTGACGGAAGGACCAATTAATAAGTGCGACCGCTCGAACGGCCTTCTGCTCCGAGAGCAAATTGCCGGGACAAATTTCCCGGACGGACGTGTGCCAGGAAATACAATACTGAAATCATTTCCGTCTCTTTCTTTTTTTTCAGACACGATCATGTATATTTTCCTGATGGCCGCTTTCTTCTGGCTCGGCGCCCTGGGCTACTACGTGTGGAACACGTTCAGGTCGCGCAACGTTTTCCTGCGGGTGACCGACGGCAGGAAGTACTGCTACTACTCGTCCTGGGTCTGGTGCCTGACGATCTGCATAGCCGGCACGGCGATCTTCGCGCACTTCGCCCTCGAGACGAACAAGCCCACCGTGAACGGCGCGGCCTACCCTCCCCAGGAGACCGTGGGCTGGCTCGGGCTCTCCGTCATGTTCATGTGCATCGCGTTCACCATCGTGATCGATCTGTGCCTGATACTGACGACCGCCAACAGGATCAAGCGGATGAGCACGTACGGCCGTATTCATCACAAGATGAAATACAGCTTCCGGATGTTCGTCTTTCTCTATGCGATCATGAGCGCCAGCTGGTTCTCCCTGCTGCTCGCGCAGCTCAAGTACGACGCTCTGATATACTGCCATATCGTCGTGAATCTGCTGCAAGCCCTGCTCGTCCTCTACGTGTGCGTGTTCGGTCAGCGCAGGGTCACGTTTCTTCTGGGGAAGACGTGCAACTGCTGCGATTCCGGCGACAATACCGAAGGCTTCGATTGGGGCGAGGAGATGACGGCTATCAACGCGGGTTATTAAAGTGCGCTTATCCATTGCGAACACTCACTTGTGTTACGAACGTGATCTACGATTCGAGTCGTGATCGAGTGATGACGGCGTGCGCGTTTAGATCACGATTAGTAACACCAATCGCACGCGGAACGATGAAGAATGCATGCAACACGTGGGAAGCATTCCGTATAGTCGTCGAAGTACGAGTACGGTTCAAATTGAGAACATACTCTTCGTGTATCGCACGGTTGCAATCTCAGAGTCATAAACGTACATCTTTCGCGCGCAAATTTTACCAGATATATATCATAGGTATATGCGTATATATATTGAAACCAAAAGATATTCTTTATAGAGTGTGACAAATGCGCGGATGTGTCTCTATTCCAGAAGGAAACAGTATTATGCGCGTAACGGCGTTATTTTATGGAAATAAACGCGAAACGCGCAAGCGAAGAATATATAAAGAAAGATACATATACGTCGGAGACAATATCGGAATAGAAAAATGCGGCAATATATTGTAAATAATAATGCAATAATCGAGCCAATGTGCAAGTTAAATATGAGCAAAGTCGACAAGGCACTGAAAAATCTTGTAAGTTCAAAAAATTTATAAAGATATCGTATGACATGTATATATGATACGTTTCGATTAGAGTGCCCGAGCTGTTATGTGATGGCACTGATAAAATTGCGTACGTCTTTCGTATTTCACGTTCGGTGATTATGCGTGCCTTAAAACAAAATCAAACTCTTGCCTTGTAAAATAAAGATACGCTTACCGAGACATTTTTATCACTTCACGATTTTGACACGTCTAGCATGTTGCATCTATCCATGTTCATAACATATCATGTCGCCACAAGAGTACTGATACTTAAGTTTTTAATCTAGATATAAAGATCGATTATATTATGCAATATCGCTAATTGACGAATAAGTTTGCTGGCAGGCATTGCACAATATGATTGAAATATGTGTCACCGAGTCTCAAATGAATTTATACTTTTGATGATATTTGTGTTTAGTATTTATGTCTATATAGCAAAACGACTTTTTGTACGAGAGAGATATTAGATTCGATAAATGAATATTCGAATCAATATCGTAAATTAAATTATTTAATCTGCCTTATGTGTACAACAAATATTTCTTGCACCAACTTACCTGTCCGAACAAGCTTCCCTCTGGACGATGCAGCAGATTAGATAACTGGCAACGCACTACTAGATGATTGTCGTCCATTACAGTATTGAAGAAACGTCTGGTAGGAAGTAAAGCCTCGAGATCGATGACCAGCTCCAGGAATCTTTCACAGTAACGTATTTTGTCCGGAAATACAACTCCTATTAAAAATAAATAATTGAAGTTGTTTTAAAATTAAAGATAAATTATTTTAAGCACTTAATTTTATATCAAACTTCTGGCTTTGTTAAAGTCAGGAAATGTATTCTCTCAAAAAATACACAGGTGAAATTTAATTAGATAATATACAATATAAAAATACACATAAATACCTTCTGCAGGAATCGTTTCCAGTATCGTCATGAATTTTATCATGAGCCTGTGCAAAAACTTGCGTTCCCACACGAGTTTCTCCTTATGCTCGGGATTATCCTTCTTCCTTATGATCTTCCAATATTTCCTCCATTTCGGATACTTTCTGAATTCGAGTTCTCGCCTGCCTTGCTGCAAGGAGATCCACATAGCCAGCGACACCAGTCTCTTGGCTTCCTCTCGAACCAAGGTCACCTCCATGGAGTTGAAGCAATGATTCAAGAATACTATCAACGCCGTCTGCTCCTTCAAATTGAAGTCCAGTATACTTTCTTCCAGGCACGCCTCGAGAACCTTCTGAAAGAATCCGGCGAACTGCGTCGGATTCTTCTCGAATGCCTCCCAGACTTGCACCCGCTCCCTGAACTTCTCGTTCACCATGACAACGATGGACATGGTGTGCCCCCGCGTGGCACTCTCCGCAACGTAATTTGGCCAGAGGAAGTTCTCCAGATACTGACTGAACTCCAGCATCATGATTCGCCGGACGGAGAACTTGGACGCGCATATTTCCTGGACGTAAATGTCATCCACTACCTGAGGGTCGAATGCTAGATGCGTTTCTGTGGTGTGTGGTGCCCAGTATTTATTTGCGAGCTGCAACATAATGGCAATGTAATCGCAATGTAATCACACAAAGTATGCAAAATTAAAAATAACATTCAAGAACAAGAATCAATAGAAAAATGTCTAGTCAGAGAATTTAGGGCATATCATAAAATATACAAAATGACAGCGAGAATTAAAATAAAAAATTTAACAATAAAATTTAATTTTATTAATAGATTTTAATTTAAGATATGATATCTTTGACTCTTCATTGCGTGCATCAAAATTTGAGACATGAGTGAGGTGTAGGACACATCCCATGTTAATTGTTCATAAAAGATAAAATGTGCAAATCTCTAAAATCAATTTTTATATACTTATAATCTAGTTTTATTTACTAATTTGTTTTGAAATAGTGAAAAATGATTGGAGGCAGCATTAAAACTGAAAAATTTAGATGTGGTAGAAAAATAAGATCTCTGGGATGTTGTATACATCCTACGTGCGCAACGAAGACCGAATAATTTATGAATTTCAAACGATGACGGGGCGTAGATACCTGGGTGATCCTGTCGGCGTTGATCTGCTCCACCGTGGGAGCGGGATTGTTGCTTTTGATCGGCGGTGCGTTCTGGAGCTCCATCGTATCCAATTCGCCGCAAACTAAACACCAAGAACTTAACCTAACCTAACCTCCATCCGCCGGTGTCCGCGACGGCGAACTCGCAGCAGTCGTAGCCGCGGCAAACGCGGAAATTATCACGCGGAAAAAACGGAGAGGAAACGCACGCGGCTATTCTCGCAATCGCTCTAAACTTCTAACACAAGATAAAAAGAAAATAAAAACTCGATTCCTCTCAAAAACGAGACGACACGTTGGTACGAGAACAACTGATGCGTGGCGTGCCTGCGCGTTCGGATTTGCCGCGGACTTCCCGACAATCCCGACTCCCGTCGCTCGGTCACGTGACCGACTTCAGGTCGCTCTGTGGCCGATTTTCCGCGAGGTGGCGACGCCGCGCGGCCGGCCTTATCCGGAGAGCTCGGAAACTCTCGGATTCCCGCAGGATTCCCGTGTCTCGAACGTCGTCGCGACGGGCCCTCCCGACGGTGTTATGACGCGGACTGGCGTAGATTCGCGGTGCGTCGCGTCGTCGCTGCGACGACTCTAGGGAGCGACGTTTATCGCCGGACGTCGCCGTGAGGGATGCGCGTATACGGCGGAAGCAGCGAATCGCGATCGCCGCCGCGCTCTCTGGGAACGAGAGGACTTCCCATCC
>VBVQ01000882.1:1694-44894 GCA_011636635.1 Tetramorium simillimum | reverse complement strand
CCCCTCCTCCTCCCCATCCATCCTCCCGCCTGACCGCGCCGTAGGTACCGGTTTTTCGTGTCCTCTTTTCTGCCGTTCTTCCGGGGATGTTCTTGTCACAGATTGCGCGCGGTCGGGATTATGGATTTACTTTGATAAATGAGGACTCGATATCCGAGGCGTAACTCTGGGATGAAGATCGCGTTGCTTTAAATTATAAGTCTGCGGGTTTGATTTCTCCCGTGAGACAAGAGTATCTTCGATATTTGAAACTCTCTCATCGTGTCCTGTAGCGTGTCACAATTTAGAAGATGAGTTACCCATATTATGTTAAATGATCGATGCTCCACTTTCCTCGCAAAAATTTTGTTTACAGATGTCTAATAATTTGAAATTAGTAATATTAATGCTTAACTCTCAGTATTTCTTTCACAGTTTCAACTTATTACGAAGGAACATAAAAGATACAATTTTTTTCATTGAAAAGAAGGAAGCTGTGGTATTTAATGAGAAAAATATTACCGCTGTATAATAAGTAATTTTTAATTGTTAAAGATTTTCCAAATATCGTTTAGGTTTCCAATAATGGGTTCTTCTTAAATCAGCGGCGGTACAAGTTGCCCTCCGTCAAAAAAAGCGCTACGAAACAATAGCGAAGATTGTCGGGGCATCACGTCTCCGGTTAAAAGACCGTGAAACAATATCTAACCAAGCCGCCAGCCCGCCGTTATCTCTCTTCTTGCTCCCCGTCATCCCAGCCCCGCGTACTCCCGTGTCTCGTATTAGTTATCGTTTATATCAGCCGGTCAGACAAAACGCGCCGTCCGGAATTGGGTGAGCCATCTGTTGCCAGACATGATCGATAAAAGTCTGCCAAGTGTTATCAGTGCTAAACTGCTATTTAGACGGGCTGCCGCACCCTCTTCCACTTCTACTTCTTCTTATAGTTCTTCTAACCACCGGTCTACCGCAACCTGTCTCTTCGTTCACAGCTGTATACGGGGTGTCGCACACTTATCGAGATCAATTTTATTCTTACGAAAGAATTATTTGATTGCTGTAGAGTCGATTTTTGCCGAAACATAAAATCTCAGGCAGGCGTAATTGTGAAAATGTCTCATATTGCGAAAAGAAGATCGCGTGTTCAAATTCGAGTATAATAATCGTGAATTTTCTATGCGAGGCGAACGGTGAAATTTTTGTGCGGAAAATTTATGTCATATCCGGATTAAATTCATTAGTGATATTGCCGAGTGGAGTTGACCGAGCAAAAGGAAAATTAGGATGGAAACTGCGCCTGGCTGCGCTGGTTTGAGCGCCTCGTAATGAGTAAGTAGCAAAATGGCTAGCAGAGAGCACATCTAATTCAATATCATTGAAACACGATCTTGTCAATTAGCTCTGTGATTTCGGTATTTAGTAGCTTCGTCGAAGCTATATAATCAATATACGAGTTAGACATTCTAACGTTACGTGAATCCGATTACGTTAATATAATTTCGCTCAGATAACAGGACACCTCAACATTTAACATTTAATCAAATCTCATCAATTATATTATAATTAAATATTTAATCGATCTATCTGCTTTCAATCGATCTATCAGTTTCCCAATGATTTTGAAGTACATAATATTTTATTAACGCAAAATATAATTAGGAAATAATTTTATATTTAGGAAGAATTACTCGATAAAAGCAGTAACTACCAAGCACTCAGTAATACTTAATACAGACAGAATTTAATCCTGTTGAGAGAATTATGTCTGTAGTATATCAAACTAAGTTAGAGCTGTAGTATATCAATCTAATACAGGAAATTAGCGTCAATTATTTTCTCTGAAGACGAGCAAATCATACCGATTGATCTCCTAACATGCGAGAGATAATGTCTCATATCACTGTATACCTCTCCCTCTCTCGTTCTCCCTCCCCCCTCCGTAACATCACGTTTCCTACTATCACGTATCGACTTGCTCATCATTCGCTCGTTGAATTTCAATGAAACGTGCCGCGGATATTAAGCATCGCTGAAAAATACGCGAGAGATGTCAAAGACAAGGCTGTATTCAGGGGAAGTTCGCATGATAAATACTATATAAAAAAAACCATGTTTCACTTTGAAAAAAAAATTTCTGGAGATAAAAGAAAAAAAGAAGAAAACCGAATCGATTCGTTTTCCATTGCGCTCAACACAATGGCATCGCACGAAATTCCCCAAAAAAGAATTCTCACTTCACTTTTATTCGCCTCGCGTGTGTCGAATGACGTCGAGCGTAAAAACATCGCGCGATACTCACCATCGAGGTTCTGCACATGCGGAAAAAAAATGATATCTACTCACGCCGGATCGCGCCGACTACTGGCTGACCACAGTTGAAATAATGTTTCGACGATCGTGCCTTGAATTCGATAGCGAAGAAAACTGCAAGCTCGGCGCTCTCGTTGCACGTGCGTAACAGAAGTATCGACAACTCTAATGTTCTCCACATCGACTCGACAACTTGTTGTAAAAGACCGTTTAATCCTCGCGTTCATTTAACTCTCTTCCTCTCTTTCTCTAACAATACCTAAGTACCGGAACTTGTTGAGAACAAACTTAAAAGCAAAAATGAGAGAGATAACTTCGGAAGCATGACAAACAGAGTTTAAATACTGAAATTACTTTTTCGATAATTGGGAAAGTTCTTGAATAACACATTCTATTGTAACAGAATAATCGACACTGTTCGGAAAAATATTGACGCAGCTTTTTGTTACTTATTACGTTACAGACATGGAACTACCTAAACATCCCAAAAACCGCGACCGGCGATTGGAGGACGAGGCGGGCGAATCGATCGGCGATCGCGATCACAGATTGAACCACGTGCATCAAGGTTCCCTGAGGGAAACGGGATCGACTCTGGAACCAGCCTTCGACGCGGACGACAATTCGGCGTCCACAACGTCAAGAGACAACGCGCCGCTGGCGACGTTCGGCATCGTCTTGATCGTGCTGCACCACTTGCTCGCTTCGACGTAAGATAGACGTAACCTATTTACCCTTAAACGCAAACTACGTTTACCACGAGCTCGATTCGCTAACCTAAGGAGACTGCGAGATAGCGGCAGGGTAGCTCCGTCGCCTCGCGTTCTCGGCAATCCACGACATTATTGCCGAATCTCGATATCGATATCACGATATTGACGGAACATTAATCACAATATTTTATACGGATTTCGATTACTGTGCGCCGTATTGCTGAACGATACTAATACGTCCGAAAATAATAACGAAGCTCGCTAAATCGTTGAACGAAATTCTTCTGCAGAAATCGGAAGATAAATTTACACGGACATCTCGACTATTATTTTAATCGTTTAATGTGGTAATTTTTAAACCGCCCCATTTTTTTGCAATGAAAACAATTATTTTCATTATTTATTTTATTCGTGACAAATGACAGATTAAAATTACATATGCGGATTCGGAGTCTCTATCAACGTCAGCTCTATGCGGTAATTAAATACTGTCGGCTCGCATTTTGATGTTGAAAAAAACGCATTTCATAAAATTTAAATGTGATATGCGAGAACGAATGTTAATAATAATGTCCACATTCACATAGAAATAACGGGAACTTGGCAAGCTCAAAAAGCACTGAATTAACATGCGACATGTTAAATTATGTCGTACGTAATGCTACACGTGTCACATAGACGGAACAAGCCGACTGCAAACACACGACGGTGCAATATGGATGACTTTTATATTTAAAGGAGATATTTTTGGTAAAGTGTATTTCAATTAGCTTCGTGTATCTTGAAAACATTTATGTAAGATTTACTATGACATCTGCCATTCCACTCTTTTCGCAATATGACTTAGACAACAGGAAACAGATTCAGTCTTCCTTTCGTGAAATTACAAGCATAATTTATTGATCTTGAGTTGAGTTATTATAACTTAAATTAAATTAATGTTGCACTTTAAAAATTTAGTCATCAAAAATTCGTCTCCAAGAAATCGCTAAGAAATCGTTCTTTGCATTATGAAAACCGACATTATTTACATTATAAAGACTACCGTTTCTTTTATATAAAAGCAGTCCATATTTCGTACGGCATCGATCCAATATGGCCGTTCTTCCGCTCAATGCTCGTGAAAATTAACAGCCTAGCGAATATCGACGAAACGTTAACGGCAGACCGAAGATTGTGAAATTTTGTTCGCGTCGTCATCGTCGGGCTACGGTTACCGCGATTATCCGTCTACGGCTTAACGAGATATCTCGTTAGTTTACCGTGTCTCCGTGCCACCAATGACATAATTATCGAATCGCCAGTTTTTTTTTTTAATTTGTGTCCGAAACGTCAGATCATGAGGCGGTTACACACGAAATCAATTACATAAATGTCGTTCACGTCGAGTGGTCACCGACGCCGGGGAGGAAGCGCTCCCGAGAACGACTGCCGCGAGCGAGAAATCGCGTGTTTAATTAACGCGCGAATTTCCATCGAGCAAATTTCACATTAGACGCGATCGAGTGGAACGAGCCGTAAGCATCGACGCCTGATCCAGCGGCGATTTTGCACGATCGAGAAGCGATGTGCCGGGGCCTTCCACTCGCGTGCGTGAATTCGTAACACGCGTACGCCTCGTATCCCCGGGAAATACAATTTTGCATTGCGTACCCTCCTCGAATCTTCAAACAGACACACCGAGACATTTCTGAATTACGAGGGAAAAAAGGGTTCTTTTATTCGTTTGTATCAGTATCTGTCGACATCACCTATGTTCGACGTTTCTCTGGGGAAGAAACATTAAAGCGCATGACAGGGCGGTAATTGAAAATTTTCTCATTAACATATTCACGCGCAAGCAATCGTACGAAATATTTTTATCGGCGATTTCGTTATTAAATGTGTATATCGATCGATCCGTATGACAGAGACGCCTGTCTTTTCGACATCTAGATATTACTTAGACAGCTACATCATTTTAATTTCTTCAGCACAAAACACGGCTGCTTCGTGTGGTTTTATTCTCGGTTTATCCTATCCTGAGAACATATTACATTTGAAATCTGCATCGGTCCAGATTGTCAAGCGAGAAAAGCGTTTTCCGTTCTTATGCTACGATAAGAATTTCACGAGAAATCGATAAAGAAATACCGATATATGCTTCGAGCAAAAAGTAGAAAATAAAATTTTCTAGATAAAACGATGCTTTGTAAATAAGTAATTGCGGACTAATTGTCAGGAATCAAATCTTGGACTATAAATATTCAATCGATATCATAAGGATCTTCGCATATCAAGAAATGGGAGTGCGAAACACTAGTAATAAATAAAATTGCTATCACCTTATACCGACGTTACGAACAAATATTGTTAAAACTGATCTCATTTCTGCAAAAAACTGCAAGCTATATTGTATAAAAAAAAGATTTCGCCAAAATTATTATATTATTCTCATTATCTGATCTTCAAGACCATGCTTTTGCATTTCCATTCGAGCTAAATATGTCTCACGTTAATGTTAGGACTAATTTATAAATAATACTTATGTAATTCACACGCGTCCATGCAAATTTTCAGGAAATTCGCGGCCCGCCGAAAATGCGATGGCTCGGTAAACGATTTTTGATACGTAATTTCGGCCCAGTTACAGCGGAGGCGCGCAGACGAAAACAAAAGTGAGAGATAATTACTCGTCCCGATTAGGAAAAACGTGCCAAATGTTCGCCTTCATTATTCTTTCCTTATTTTAAGAAATTCACCACTTCGTTTAAAACGGCTCATTATAAATATCGGTATTCCAAGGGTCCACATCGCTTTTGTCAAGCTCCCGAATCTAATCTTAGATATTCATGTTGTTACCTCCATTCAGGCGGCTTTTCTATAAATGGCACCAAGCGTCGATCTTGCTCGTTTTGTGTTGGCGACATTTACGGAGTTTTCAAACTTTGAAAATGTTTATATGAAAACAATAAGGCTACGAAAGAACGATCTATCCATCTTTTTGTAAAAATGTACATATATACTTTCGAATTGATATTTATTAATCCATTAATAGTTAAATCTCAAGTACTGATTTGTTAAGTAGATTAAGATCCTACAACTTTACTGTAAATTACGGCACAAAAGGCTATTACTTTCTCTAGGGAGAACTTTAGAATCTTATTTCTCAGTTTTGACAAAGGCACTCAGGTCCTTTTACATAAAAGTCGTCCATTTAATAGGACAATGAATAATGCCGGTAGACAAAAGATGCGATGCTTTATAACGACAACACTTTTGCTACCGCTCGTTGTTGACGGCGTTGTCAATTACGTTATCCGACAGTCGCGTTGTGGAATGGACGATTAACGCGTGGAGGTTAAATATTTTATACTTGTGAAGTACGAAGACTATCGTACGGTTTACCAGCATATAAACCGTTTTAACATCGTATAACAAGATAAAATGGCTCGTTTCTGATACCTTCTTTACGTGACATTAAATCAAGTATCGTTGACACCAATTGTCATAATAAACATGATTATAGAGAATTTGCTGCGTTCTTGTAACATATATTTTAGTCTGGTTAAACATTTTGTACAGATGTTCTTTCTTATAATAAATCGTCACAATTGTGGTGATATTCTTATGTCAAAAAATAGGATACTTTTAAAGGATAGAATAAATTTAAACGTGATTTAACGCGACATATCATCGTATAATTCGTAGAAAAACTAGTATTATTATATTCATAAAAATAATAACTTCAGTTATTCACATTTCGCTATTTCATTTGAATTTGATTTATTTAGGCCTTTTATTTGTGTATTTCTGTTAAACCTGATCATATAAACTCGTGAATACGTGACTATACGAGCGTTTTGTCATCAAAGCTTGAAGAGCTAATTTCTGTACAGCTATCATACTATCGATCGTCATGGTACAAGTCGAGGAGTGCTACGATGTCGTGACACCGGTATCTCAATGTCATACTATCCTGATCGTGAATATATTTCACATTTAATGTCACGTGGAAATGGGTCAAAGCGTCAATCGCCATCAAGGCACAGCACGATTGTTTCGTTATTTATTCGTAATTGGGCCTCGTTATAGTCACAATAAGTGGATGTATATGCCTGTTTTGCGTGCGTGCCTGCGTATGCGTGTATATGCGTGTGTGCCATGTGAGAGAAACATCGCGATGTCTAATTATTATTAATGGAAAGCGGGAAAACGTCTATGTGTAGATTGTGTAAATTACGGAATAGGGTTTATCGAATTGTTGATTGTAGGTGTGTTTATATATATACAAGGGTTATATAATATATATATATATATAAATATATATATGAATATATATATATAAATATGTCTAAAGCATAAGTCGGAAGTAAGAAAAATAAAAATCAAATCATAATCGAATCGGCCTTTGCGCGTTAGGGCGGATAATGCGAGTTTTTATGGTTCAAAATTATCGATGAATTTTGTTGATCGATCATTGTTGATTATCGTTTGGAACATTGTTATAGCTGCTAACGCTTTTTAAAGATAAATCGACTACTCGTCACCCCCGTAAATCATCCTTATCACGACGGAACGACAAGAGATAGTCAAGATATTTCTTGAATAATAAAGATTATACGTATAATACTATGTTGTGTAATACATCATTCGACAGTTGAGAAAAGATTATGCAAATTATTATGAAAATATTTCCAGATTTGTTCTTAATGATTTGCAACATTAATTTAAGGCGGGTTACGAAAACGTATAGGCGGAGAACAGCAAATTAATGCTGTAAAAGTGGTAATTCAATTTTACTCTTTTGAATGCATAAACGTAATTTAATACATTTTTAATGCAATTTAATTTGACACATTCGAAAATAGAAGGGAAAAGAAATGGTAATATTAACTCGTTTGCCATGTTATCATAATAAATTTATCCATTTATAGCAAAATTTCGGCAGATTGCGATCCGTGCATTTTTATACGTGACAACACGTAAAATATGTAAAAAAATAGTACGAGAAAAATGGTCCCATTTTCGCGGTTAAAGGGTTAAAACGATATAAGAAGCGTCGCGCGCGGATTGCGTCGCGAGTTAACATATCATTTGATGATTCGAACATGATTTCGTGATGTTTTACTTACATATCGGCGAATCTCCGTGCGCTTTGATCGTTCTCGTGGATTTCCGGTCGCTGGAATTCATCAACGAGCGTCGCGCATATGGGAGCGCATAGAAGTATCAATATATTCAACGACTTTACTTAAATTGCTAAAGTAAAAGTATCGGGTATTGAGCTAAGCATGCTGCACAGCATCGATACCCGATATTCTTGCAGATGTTGAATATCGATACTTTTAAGCCTCCCCACGCATCATATCGCTCCAAGACGGTCCATTTCGTCGTATCTGAAACAATGTAAAAAGTGCTTTTAGTACGATTAGAGTCGAGGCGGTAGAGAGAGCTCGTGCGTATCCGATTTCCTTTGGAGCTCAATCGTGTTGACTCTTTCAAGGGAGAGAAAATTAATCGGCGATACGGAAAGGACGAGGCTAGCCTTTAAGAGGGACGTCTCAACGCTGTCCTCGTACGAGTGGCCTGACCTTAATATATTTTGCACTATGTATACATAGATATACAGAACGGCGACCTACCCTCTTTCCACAAGTACCCCCTATTGTGAATACTACCGTCTTCGACCCATCCCGTTTCCCTTCCCACCACTCTTCCCAAATCCCGTCCTCCTCGAAATGAAAAATGTTTAGTCAACGGCGGCGCATCGCACACTGTACAATAATCTCACGCGCGTGCATATGTTATATAAATACACGATATACGTACGATTAATGATATACATACCTGTGCGTCGATGTAATTAATTACTGTCCCCCATCCCCCCGTAATACCCTAAGTACGAAACGCAACTTGTACCAAGCCAAGCCACGACTTATCGAAATATTATCGCCAACGGAGGTATATATATATATATATTATATACACACATATATATATATATATATATAGAGAGAGAGAGAGAGAGAGAGAGAGAGAGAGAGAAAGAGAGAGAGAGAGAAATGAATAAAGAGACGATTAATGTACATCATGGTCATTACTATTATTTGATATCTTACCTCTCTTAATTATCGAGTATAATAATTTGCTTGAAAAAAAAATTAAAAACGTAAAGTCCTAATAATAACTTGATCATTTTGTACGCATACATCTTAAATTAGTTAATTATACAGCAATTTGATTCCATTTCATTATACTTTATTGATTTTACGATATTCACAACGAATCGATATACTATAGGAATTATAATATCTCACGCGAGACACTGTTGTCCGGAAGATTGATAGAAGGAATCGATATCCTGCGCGGAGAGAGAAGCAACGGCATTACTATGTCATTACAAGCACTAGGCAATATGTTCATTACGTTATCGTTGATTACATGACGTTAATCGTGTAGGGAATAAATAATCCGTAGTCGTCAAGGGAACCATTTACCAGTCGATCAAAATTCCGCAGCACGTGGAGGCGTGCGGACATACGTCGATGTGGTAGCCATATAAAGTGTATATGCCGTACAATACGATTATGGCTGATAATTATTCGATTTAATGAGCTGCTAGAGATGCCAAAATAGCATTGCGGTGTATTCTCGATTCTGCCGATATGTTACTATCAGTAGAAAGATGAATTTTGTATGATATAATCCATTTTCCAAGCGGAAGATAATTTTGATAATTTTAACGAAAAATAATGATATGAGTAAATTATGATTTAATCTTTCGGGGTTAATATTTAATTAACACGATTACTGTATCCCTATTAGTAGCATGTTTAACATCCAAAATGAGGTAAGTATGAATTGTCTTTCTCGCTTGAGACATGAAACTGTCATTTGAATAAGTACCTAATAATGTAGCAATAATCAAATGAGACTGCTGTCATTATAGAAGTAATAAATCCAAAGATTATAAATATAAAATTACCGTCTTATTAAAAAGATTAAAAGTGAAATATGACATTCAAAGATTTTCTTTTACGTTCATGATGTAGTAATTAAATTATGATGTTGCATACAACATTATTGATTGAGAAGAGGTGACTACCTTTTGGTTATAATACGCATCGATGTAGTGGAACTTTTAATTGTGCAAACAATTTATATCACAGAGATGCTAATATCAACTCACGCACGCATACTCGCGCACGTCCGGCGTATTCAATTTCGATCGGGATTACAATTTCGAATATGACTCTCGTAATTGCGGGGACTAATTAATGACTATTATGAGAATTAATTGGAACGTGACTCCGTGTCGCATATTTTAATGCAGACGATTACGCGTTAGCAAATCGCTAAAAATTTATATTTTTATTGTATGAAAAAGTATTTTTCTATAAGAGACAAAAAATGGCAATCTTGAAATTGTAACGCTTATTACATTTGCCAATTGTCTGCAATTGTCCAATATTCTGCTTCACTTAATTTGCAACTAATAATATAAAATTATAACACATATATTTGTATTTGAAATATTGTAATATATTCATATAAATTTATATATAATTTATGTGCTAATTCATCAGCACATATATTATTTTATATACAAATATAGATTAGAATATGCAGAAGAGAGCATTATTTCATCCTTACAAATTTTCTTAATTTACATTTATACTGCAATTCACTTAATTCTTATATCTTATAATTATATTTATCTTTTTATTCCAAGTTAAAATAAAACATAATATTTTTAAAAATTTACATTAAAGTTTATTTCTTTATTTCTCTCTCCATACTGGCAAAAAAGCATCATTGTTCAAACGTTATATTAAAAATTTACATCAACTATAATTATAAAAAAGGTTAGGAATAAATTTCTAGTACAGTTGACGAGAAATTAGAAGCAAATAACTGATGGAAGAATTATAAGTAAATCAGAATATTCTCATCATTCTCGGTTCTAGACTGCGGGTTAATGTAGTTCAAAATGAAGAGCGCGAATGTAATGCGCGGCAGGCAACAGATCGTTCGCTCGTTACATCCGAGCGAGCTTTCGAGCGAGCTTTCGAGCTTAGCGCGCAATGACCAAGTAAATTGCAGGTACAGCGTACCTGCGGGCCTTCGATGATTATTCAATTTAATGAGCTATTGTAGACGCCCTCTGGAACGTGACGTTTACACCGCAACCGGTTTCCGTGCTACGAACGATTGGCCGTTCATGCTCAACGAGTTCGCGGATCGCGCTTCTCTCCTCCTTCCTGTCAATCCTGTTTCTCGCTTCTGCGAACACGCAGGATACGCAGAAGCGAGAAATCCGCGTGCATACGCGCGCTTAGCGCTTGCGTGCACTCGCGGATTTGCGGCGCGGCGCCTCTAGCCGGAATTTCGATGCCGTGACGAACGCGCAACGCGAACCCATTGATAATTAGTAGACACTTCGAGGCGAATTAATCCACGACGAAACGACGAGCTCCGCGCGGCCGGTCATTAATTAAGGACGACGAGCTCCGCGGGAACGATAAATCTACTCGGCATTCATTACAGCGGGATACGTGCGCGTATGCGAGATACAGGAGCTTACGGTTCTCGGCAAAAATTCGCGCGGAACTGTCCAATTTGTAGAAACTTTTCAGTTTGCAACTTTAAATATCTTGATAATGAGGTCTCTAGCTAAGTTACTGCTTAAGCGAGGTCCACTACAAATTAATTGAACAGCAAACTTTTGTTACCAATCTACGCTTTTGACGCTTAAGTCTGCAAAATCTCTTAAGCTTCGATATTAAATACCTCGCCAATTAAACCATCCTGTAAATTCCTGCCAAGACAACGTCCGATCGCTCTTTTCCCTTCTCTATTTTCCTTCTCTTAGTGAGGAAATATCTGCTCACTGAGCGAATCCCGAATATTTTTTAAATATCCCAGGAATAGCGCGCATGTTGATGAATGAAATGTACATCGCTCAAATGAACAAATGGCGTTTAATTCAAGGACAATTTGATACGTGTAGGATATATGTACGTACGTGATCTATTAGTTCACGTACATAATCAGACATGAGTCCGACGTGATAACCGAAGCCTGTTTTCCAAGATCCCGATTGGATCCCGCCAAGGAATCGAAAGTACTCAGACAGCCGACGAGGGTGAGCCGCAGGATCTGCCTCTATCCGGATACGTACATACTAGCCTCGTTCCGAAGCGAGTCACGAACGAACCGGATGGACCGTAGTTCGGACTCCTTCGAAAAGTCGGCAGAAAAAGGGTTGCCTCGTTAATCCAGATCAGCGAGAAAACGCCGGGAAGGGTGACTGCAGCCGTGAAGGCCGAGTGCTGATAGTAAGGCGAATGCCGAAGAAAGGGCGAAGAAGGTAGGATCTTTCGAATGTCGACGATGGCGAACGGGCTAGAGACATGGCACAGAAGGAGAGAAGGAGAGAGAGAGAGAGAAGGGACGAGGGGGCAAATTGGAGAGGGTGAATATCGGGAGAGGATGAAATGGTAGGGAAAGGGCGGGCTGATATTGTAAGTGGCTGCGAATCCTTTATAACTGAGAGAGAACTCTCGCGGGCTGAGCGGGGGGCGAGCTTGGAATTTTTGATGTAGTAGCGGGCAGATATGAATATCGGAAAGTTTCCAAAGGAATTCCGCAGGGTCGCGAAGCGGACGGGGGTTGCGACGGGATCGAGAGAAGACGAGGAAGCCGGCGGCGAGTAGAGATGATGCTGCACACGCTGCTGCGCCAGGAACACAGCGGCAACTTTGAGAAATTGCTGAGAAACCGATAAACTTCGCAGCGGACAAACAACGATTTGAACGGATACACGGATTCCGATATCAAAGCGTTGCCACGCGTGCATCGTTTCAGATCACCGAGATGAAGTTCTATGATTGTGACTACAGTTAAATTTTGCGAGCACTCTTCACATTTTTACAGAAACAATAAGCATAACTCTTAGATATAATAACTATGTTATTAATAATATAAAAATTTTATATCTAAACTGTCAGATTTTTTTACAATTTATCTTACTATATACTTTCAGATTTAATTAATTAATTGCTATAAAATGTAAAGGCATATTTACGTAAGATCAGAAAAATTAATTGCATAACTTTTTCATTTTTTAAATAAGTAATTTTTTTAAATTTAAATAATTATTTATGTGTGAATAAATGTATCGTTTTTAAATCATGAACAAATTTTAATAAATATGTTAATAGCTACATTAATTTTACATTAATTAATATGTATGTTAGATCTCTTTCTCAAATTTATGATTAATGAAATTCGTACTCGTATGAATTCACGTCGTAATTTAAATAGCATTATCATTTATCATTATTATTAGCTGTAACGCTTTTCTAAAGAAGATTATATTGTGTAAACAACTATATCCTTTACTATACCGATTTTGGTATCCAAACTATGTTTAAATTAAACTTTTGCATTTCGATAATCTTTCTATCAGAAATATTTAATCATTATGTTGCAAATGATTCCGCGCAAGATATATTATAGTTCTCACGGATATACCAGACGCTCTTCAAATACTTTATCGGTATATTGAGGAAGTTTCCCCTAAGGATGTAATCAACTCTTATCGATTGTATTCGTGTGCGCATCAACGGAATAAAGGAAAACTTTGACGCCGTCAATTATGCGTGTAAGCCGGTATTGTTTTAAGCATATTCCTGTAAGCGAAACTCTTGCCAAACATTCTCAAACTTCATGCTAATGACCAGTAACAAAACTACAAGAACTTAGAAAATAATCGAATACTTAATTCCTAATTTCTGCTCTTCTGCAAAACCGATGATACAATTTCCGACGGAAATTCTTGTAAATCAAAACCGGAGCAATATTATCGATAAAGCAAGATATTAAAAAATACAACATTTTTAAAAATAAATATTAAGAATAGAATGTTTGCTAATATTTTATATAAGTAATATGAAGGCATGCTTCTCCAAATCAATAAATTCCTCATCGGATAAATATGTTGTGTAAAGAGGACCACCAATATGGATCCCAGACATAGTTCAACGACCTATATGTTCCGAGCTGAGCAAGAGGCCGTGTCTATCGATATCATTGTAAATGGATATCCATAGAGACGATCGCATCAAAGATGACCCGGACACGAAGTAATTTTCCGGAATTCAAGCTGACGTACAGGCTCAGAGAGTTAGAGCGATTCCTTTAAAGGTACACGACCGCTTCGGCGAATGATATTTTTGGAGTTTATTGAGATGCAACTAATTAATGTTGAAATCGATGCGGGACGTTAAATATAAAGTTGTTATTTTATGCATGTTGACCATTATAATTTTTTGCATATAATAAGAATAACTTTCTCGTACTTCTTGTAAATATAGAGCTGAGTGTGACCAGAAAAGCGAACTTCTACACACATCATCGATTAGTTTATTTATTTATCGGATTGAATTTTTGTTTTCTTATCCCGTGAATATCACGTCTTCAAATTATATCTTTATTATAGATCTCGGAAATAGAGTTAGAATAATTATGTCATCAATCGTCTCCATTTTTATTATGCTATCAGAAATACCTACTTGTGATGAGATAAATTTTAAAAAAAGAAACAGCAGTGACCTTTTACGTTACTTTCAGTTGTTACAATTTCGATTGTTTATGTTAAGACAAATTTGAAAAGAAAAAGACAGGAATAATAGAAATATTTGTTCACATTATCTTCGATTGTTACAATTGCTGATAAATTAAAGGTAGATTTTTTTGTCAAGAGATTAAAGTGAAAATTTTTATCGTCACTGCGATATTTATGATCTCGCTTGATTCCTTTCGTAAAACGAATCGTAAACATCATTCATCATATAAACTCAAGTATCGGATATTGTATGAGCAACAGTGACGTAACTGTTGCGCGTATTTAATTGCACGCGACGTCGATGCTTAGTGCAGAATAATTCCGGCTTCATATTTCGTGTGTCCGTTTTCTCTTGCGCGCAACAGTAACGTTGATGAAACTTTTTATATTTCATCTAACGGTCTGCAATAAGGGACCATGTAGTTTATGATGGCGTATCCAATCGTATCTACGTACATATACAAGTTTCTATGATGCTGCATACACTTAATGATACTAAGCAGAATTATTTAAACAAGAAAAAGTGATCTTTGACTGTTAATGAAAATAACACAAATAATAGAAATATCTTTATTCGATTGAGCTGGATCTTTATACTTATTAATATATTTGCATATATATTTGTTTAGTTAAACTGCTTTTAATTAAATTGATAATCAGTTTTAGTAATAACGATGCTAAATAAACATCTTTTATAGAAATTATAAAGAATTTTGTAGAGATAATAGGGAGGTCTAACAATAAGTTCTGATTCTGGAGACGTTTTTCGCAATAAATTCTTTACAGTTTATTTCTAGAAAAGATTTCTTATTTATTATTAAATTGTTTGTCAATTTAAGTACATGTACTATTTTGGCTTCAGCTTGAGACTATATTTTAAAAGCGACACTACTCAGTTTGCTAAATTAAAAAATATATACGCAAAGATATTAATAGACACAAAGATCCAGCTTGACAGCCAGATGAAGGCATTTCTATTATAGTAGAATTAATTAGATATAATCGGTCGTCTGTGACCATTTAATAATAAATGGCAAATAATTCATATATTGAAATAAGATTGAAATAAGAAAGAGAGAAAATAAATAGGAATAAAAATATAAATGTTAAATTATAATCATCGCGTGCAATCGTAAATATATAATTATAAAACGGTTTGCTGAAATATTCCATTATTATTAACTTGTGTACAATTAATAAGACAATTTTAATATTAGTTTAGTATAAAAAAATGATAAAAGTATATATATTTGTGTACGCGGAATAGAAAGAAATAGGATAATTTAGCATATAAATTAAGAACATACTTGGCGGGAGACGCTACCGCGTCTCTTGATACAAGATAACAGAAGGTTTGTGTAATCTCAGTGGAGAACAATGAACAGATAGATTCATATGATTGGAATGAAAAGCGAATTCGAAAAAGATCCTTTGCTACGATATCGAAGTAAGAGGTAAAGGATTCTACGTCGCTACAGTTCTGAAATTATGCGACTATAAGATTATACAGTCATCGTAATTCATTTTTTAATATTTATTCCGTACTCATGATCCGTGATCTGTTCCGTATGCTAAGCGTAGAGTTTGGTATTTATCGGCATGGCGCAAGATTGTTGCGGGTATTACGGGCACAGTGCACGTACTACCTGAAGAGCCCTGTGCAAGGTAAAGAGGAGCGAAGCGAGCTCCGCGCTCTATCGCGAATCTTACCGCGCGTGTAAACTCATAAAGCTTGAAGTACAGTAACCAGACCGGCGTCATGACGTACCTTAAGACTTCGCAGAGCAAAGGGTAATAATGTCTCGCGCGGCTCCGTTTTTACACCTTAACTGCGCTTCGAATTAACCTTAACCTTAGACTCCGTACTCATTTGAATTTCTTCATTTGAAAAAATTCAACGACTAACATCGGGTTAATCGGGCCTATCTGTAAACTGTATCTTGGCGCCGCCGAGGATAACGAGTATTCGAGATAACCTCGTGTATGCAAGATCTGATACACGTCCCATACATTGAAATAGCTTCCAATCAATCGGTTCGTCATGCTAAACGCATCCCATGCGTTGTGATGCATCATCGATACGAAAGGCGGCGTTCGCTGATTACAGCCGCATTTCGAATTTCTGGTCCGGGCGGAGGAGAGGAAGAGGCGCGCGATAGTGGGATACATATTATGCAAATATGTTTGCGCTGCCTCACGTTGTGAAATAATGTCGGCGGCCGCCGGACGGTGGTCAGCCTAGTGGCCGAGTGCCGATAGCGTTATTATATTATTTCGCTAATGTTATTGCTGTGTGTTATGTGCGGAGCCCAATTAATATAATGCGGACGGGAGGACCGCCGTTTGATCGGATTTGCGCGGGCCTTTGATGCGGCATCCAGCCTGAAATCGACCGCTCGATGATAAAATTGATTAATGTCGTTGTCCTATCCTGGCGGCCGAGTGACTGGGGTCCCGTAAACACATACCGCAAAGGATATGCCGTGCTGACGGAAGAGCGAAGTATGGTGAAGCGTCACAAGCGAATCTTGCGAACGTTAAACCAAAATTTACTGGCTGTAACTGGCTGTAACTCCAGCGAGTATAGTGATATACAAGAATAGTGCGCTAAAGCATAATGTTATCATTGTTACGCTTTCGTTTCAGTTTCTAATTTCTTCACGCAGCGGTAAATTATAGACCTATATATGTTAATGTTTAAAGAAAATATCAACACTGATAATACTTGTTATTTTACCAAAGCGCAAAGCGCGAAGAAAGCGTTTTCGATAGCGAATTTTCGGAGCGACGCGCAAACGCCAGGTAGAAATGCTTCCATAAGTGGGAGCCCTAAAAGAACGTAAAAATCCGCGCCGGAAGTTCGTTTGTTTCCGAAGTGAAGCGAGGAAATATTCTCCGCGTAGACTTCCTCCGACGGCGCGAACTTCAGAGATCGAACACGTCAAACTTTGAATAACGAACCAGCTGCTAATGAGCGTCGTTCATTGTGCCCGGAATGCGTTACCCGCGCGCGCAGATCCCTGGGCGATATTAAATATTTGATCAATATCCCGATCGCGCGCGGCGCATTGGCCGCGTCGCCGTCGCTCGCCTGCGATCGGTTATCCGATTACTTTGCAATCGGTTTTATCCGCAAATGGAATCGAAGATCGCCGCAGCAAGTCGGCGATTAAAAGCTCGTTCGCTCGTGCGTGCGAACGTATTAAAACTTGCAAACCGATAAGCGAGCCTCGCGCTTCGCCGGTTGTCTTTTAATTAACAAGTCGGTGTTCTATATTCGTAAAAAAAAAGAAACGTTAGCGGCGAGTGTATTTTTTGCTGGCATAATGTTTCCTTCTATTACGTGTTTTAATTGTCCTATAAATTTGCTATTTTAACATGACACGGTCTTCTGTTCATCTTTCTTAATCCGCTTTTTTTATTTGACGGTAAGTCGAAATCACTCTTCGTAATTAAATTAAATCGAGCAGATAAGATTCTCGCTTAAACATGACTTGAAGCTATTCACTGACATCTTGCATGAATAGAAAAATGTGCAACTAGAAAAAATACCTATTAATAAAAAAAAATGTCTATTAAATTGAGTAGCAGTAATTTCTTATTATTTACGACAAAATTTAAATCGTACTTGCACAATTTTCGAATCTCAAATCCGATAGTCGCCACTAACGATCATAATTCAAACGTATCCACCAAGTGCGGAGAAGTCCCGAGGTAAGTTCTTAACGAGCTCGCATTCCTTAATGATCTTAAAATCGCGTGCATTCAGAGGGATAATTGCAAAACGGCGTCATGGTATTTCGCCGGAAATCCCTTTTTTCGCCACATACTCGATTTTTCTTCCACGATTCCGGCTCGCCGCGCGATTCACAATTAGCATTCGCAGTGTTCACAGCGGCGCGCGACCGTTCGCTCTCGTCTCTCGTCGCTTATAATCTTCCTCTTACTCATTCATGACAAACGATGCTGGCCGAGGACAACGACACCGGCAACTGCAACGTCGCCGTTGAGATCGGAGTGCGACAAGTAGCCGGGAAGAGAGCGAGTTAGCGGGAGAAGCGACAGAGACAAACCCGCGCGCGGCGAACGGGTGTGTGCGGGTTTTAATTATTTCCACGAGATGAGATTTCGCCACGGCAACTAGTATTGAGCGTTAGTCCGGTGTAAATTCCGGGATCCCGGGCTAATCGGCATAATTCCACGGAATCCGTAATGGACTTTGGGAATGGGCGCTGGGTAGGACACTGGACCGGCAACGTCCGCCCTACCTCCGCCAACCAATCCCCTCCCGACAGAGCCGTTTTGTCCATCGAATATCTGGGCGCGCGGTATTTATGTAGCGTAGCGTAAGCTTTGCATAGGTTTGCCAAAAGTTTTATATCCCCGCAGAAAGCGCTGCCTCAAAATACGAAGAAAAATTGCGAAGAAAAGCGTGGGTTAACATCAAATATGTTAGATTGATTAGCTCATTTTCAATTCGATAGAAGTCTTATTTAATTTTTTCCGTCTTATTATACGATAAATAATTTATTTTGACAACATTAGAAATTTTAACTATATTTTAAAAAATTAAATTTTTAATATGTAATATAAAAAAGTTATCTAATGGAAAATTTTAATATAATAGCCTTAATTTTCTGTCTTCCCTTAGATTTCTTTCTTTTAATTTCGCCATATTCCCATTCCTTGCCCTTTCGGTATCCTGTGTGCATGTGTGGTGCGTACACTATTCTCCTTTCTCTATTCGTTTCACATAGCAAATTAGATCTTCCCGGTATCCGCTGACCAACTGTAAAGAGCTTAATGCAATAGATTCGCAGACTGTCCAGAAAATCTGACCAAGCACGATCAAATTTCGGCCATTATATCTTGCATGAATGCAAACTCCTTTATAAACCCTTTGGCGCATAATGGCAAGGCCTACCGTATTTACGCGTTAAAAATAATTTATTTGTGATATAAAAGTACGGAAAAAATTTTTAAGAAAGTCGGTTGTCAAATCTTTATCGACAAAATCGATCGCTCTATGCTATTCATAGGTAATTGATAAGAATAATTAATTCACAATAAATTAATAAAAAGATAAAAATATATTTGGTTATATATAATAATTACTATGTCCTTCTTTTTAATGAAAAATAAAAAATGGCTATTCATACTGTTCCATGTAATATTAATATTTGGTGTCTTATTCAAATAATTAGATATTATATTTAGTAAAAGAGCCTATTTATAAATGTTTAAGTTTAAATTAATTCTTATTAAATTTTTTATATAAACTTTTCACCATAATATGATCTACTACTAAAGCAAACTGAATATAATATGATATGTAGGATTAATTATATCCCACTAACGATTGATGAATCATTTGCGCTATGCTTATTGGCATTGATCAGTGAATGGTGCATTATCGCGGATATAGCGCAGGCGGTTAACCCCTTCCTCTTGTTTACCCATTAAGCCAATCAAGTCATTCAATCAATTTATTTCTCACTCATTTTTTAAATTATTGATCAATTATTTACTATACATGCTTTTCTATTATTGTACGTGACATTAATTAAATATTAATTTATTATCATTTTTTAAGAACATTATGCAAATGTATATCTCTAGAAAGATAAATAAATAAATAAATTTTTAACTTTTACGGTAACTATTTGAATAAATAGTTTAAATATATAATTTACATTACTATCGATTATTATGTACAATAATTAAAACAATCAAATTTAAAGACATTCAGGACATATCGACATAAAGACATATCAATTAAGTTATAATAATCTTATACACTTCAAAATGTCAGAATTGTTAATAAAATCAATGACTAAAGTAAATTCTCGTGAAGTCGTAAGCTATTTTAAAGCAATTTTAATTATTCAGGCATTGTAAATGTGAACTTTTCTAGGAATGCAGGATTTAGTCGGAAATCTCTATCATATGCGAAAATTCATGAAAATTGAAACGTGAATTACGAATCTGATTGAAGTGTCCAAGAATGATCTGGTGGAATACTAGATAGAACGATGCCTATATCTCTAATGTCCCATTAACTATATGCACGATTACAGGAGATTACATGCAGGATGCATAGAGAGGGAGAGCGATATCCCGCGAATAATTCGATGTCGCATTACTACCATTCCACCTGCGCATCCCTCGTGGTTGGATTGCTGCAGACAGGTAACAGATGGCCTGTGTCCTAAGATATAATATGCATATAGATAACCACATTCGTAAAATGTGTTACGAGTGTGACGAAAAAATGCAAAAATAAATTTCAATTAAAAAAGTTGGTTCAAATGCATCTGAACTTTAAAATGTCGTTAAAAGTCTTAACGTTTTTTCATAGTGCTTCGTACTCGTAAAAAAAATTTACGAGTCAATAATTAATATCTAAACTTTTTTATGTCCAACCCATAATAGCAAGCAACGTCGTCTCCAAACAGATAGGCGGATGCAAGGAAGAAGCACGAGGGAGAAAGACGGAGACTTGGACAAGCAGCCGACTTGGACAGTTCGACCGGTGGCGTTCAATGCTAATGAAATTCCGCCGGTCGCTTTCATAGATTGTGCAGTCGGCCGAAGCGACTACCGGTTTGGCATGAGCGCGGGCGTCAATGAATGGTCGCGCCAGAACTATCGGAATAAACGGTAAAACTGTCCCGAGAACGACACGTGCGAAGAAGCAAAAATTAATAATGAGAATTTAATTATCTTATTTAATTTTGTAATAAATTGTGGGAAATATATTTTCTATAATGCTTTTCTATAATTGCATCTATGTTTCATATTTATTTTGTAAAATCAAAGTTTTTTTTAATTAGTAACCAATTATTTATAAAATAATTTTTTTTTATATTTTTATAAAATCTTAAAATTGTTGGTGAAAAAAACAGAAAATAATGACAATAAAGCAGCTCAATAATCAATAAAAAAACCGATTAAATACGATTGATTTCACGAGAAGATTTTCGAAAGACAAGGATATTTCTGAAGAGTACAGAATGATGTAAATTCCACGGAGTTTGCCACCGAAATGTAACTCTGATAACTCGAGTTTGCTCGCGAGGATGTCGTGCGAAAATTGCGGAAGTTAATGAAAGAGATCGATGATGTATATGTACGCGAAGTCAATGGAGAAGCGAAGAGAGCGCAATCCGATCGACAACCGAGTCGAACTTTTAACCGGATAAATGAAAGGAACTGACGGAAAGAATCGTAGGATTTAATAAACATTCCCGGATGGTAATCGGCCGCCGGCAGTAGCTGGGTCTCTCTCTCACTCTTTCTCTCTGTTCCGCGAACGGTTTTCCTGGCGAACTCAGATTCCAGGGTAGATTAAACCCGCCGGAGATATGCCGCCGCCGTCGTCGATAAGTGGCTTTAACTTTCAGAAGCTGTTCATAGTTCAGTGCGTACGTAATGAAGATTCGCAAGAAAGTCAAGGTGGGAGCGAAATCACGGAGGACGAAGTCACGGCGACGCATTCGAGGATAATAAAAGTTCTTCCCCGCGGACGGGGGATTCGATCAATTATATTATACGACCTTATTAGTTCGTAGATGTTTTCCCATGCGATCATCGATCACGTTAGAGGAGGCATAACAGTTGATTCTTTCACTCTCAAAGAGTGTTTATCATACCTGCGGCCTTATATAGTCTAGTTATATAGCCAGATAAAATATAAATATTTAAAATTTTGGAATAATTGCTAGAGTTGGAAGTTCTTTAAGTTAATTAACATTAAATAGTTTGTTACATTTTCGCTTAACTGCAAACTCGACATAATCAGTTTTATAGCTGCAGGATTGCGTTTCGCATAATGCTGCCGTGCTGGAAAATGAGATATTTTGGCGCGCATAATTATTCATTGTGTCGGATTTTCAGATAAATTCGAGCGGTCTTGAATCCTATTCATTATATTACTCGTGCTATCCGACACTGTCTCTTCAGTCAAAACGAAACATTGATATATGTTTTTCATGCTAATTTTTTACAAAAAGAAGTAAAGGAGGGAAAATACGGAGGGAAAATTTATCAATGCCATTAATTCTTTCGATATAGAAGTTAGAGAACATACCAACTTTGGTTGTAACCTTTACCGATTGTCCGTTTGAAATTAACGCGGTACATTTTGCATCGATTAAATCGGCAGAACGATTGTCGCGATAGGCGTTACGGTCGCCCTTTACGTCAAGCTATTTGACATTGCCACAGAGAGAGCCATTAGCCACGACATTGCGCACGATTTCGACAATCTTGGGACCGTTCGCCTTCCTCTTGTAAAGGCCTTTGTAGACCAATCGTGTATCCATGACGGGAAACTACAGGCGGATATAGAGAGGGGGAGGGAGAGAGAGAGAGAGAAAGAGAGAGAGAGAGAGAGAGAGAGAGGCGGACGCAACAATTGTTGTGTACGTATATGTACGTATATAGTCATGTCAGACATCTACACAGTCACACAAGTCGGAGCGACAGCGCACGACGGGTCTTTGACGTGTTCTCCGTTACAGCAAAATGTTCCCTTTGTGCACACGTGGATATGACCGGCATGCACACTAGTCAGCGGAACGGTAATGGACCAGTTAGCGGCTTTATAAAACAAATAAATCTTGGAAAGATACCATTGTTAAGCGTCATTTATTTGACGCGCGCTCATACGACGTTCGAAACGGCAATATACCCTCTATCGTCTTCCTCTTGATGCTCGATTTTAATTAAACAGCTTTTACGTAAAAGGGAGAGCAAATGTCCGTTTTATTCCGCGTTAGAAACATTCTCTCTCAAAGCCACAAATAAAACTTAACAGGCTCTGTCTGTAACTGAGAATATGTAAAGTATTTAACGTGGCTCGTGCGTAGATCGTGATGTGAAAGTTATTTAATGTATCAACATGGAAGTTAGAGAATGTAAAATCGTATCTATTTATTTGCACGGAGATATATTTCGCAAAGCACCGCCAGGCAACTTCCTCAAATTCGGTTTTGTATTTGAAATTCAAATTGCACGCGTTATCGAATTTGTGTGTCGTATCTATATAGATATATAACTTGGTGGACGTCAATTATAAAAATATTTGATCATAAATCTTCGATATAATGGCATGGGAGAGAATTTCCGTTTCATTGCAATATCTCTGAAATATCGTTCGACAAATTTTTCGACGCTGAATCGAGCAACAGCGATAGAGCAACGAATACACAAATCGCGTATTCATATCGAATAAACTGAAAGCAATTTTTATCGGCCATGTAATCGATGGTCACCCTCGCTCTCTCGCTCGCGTTGATTACTTAATCCTTCACAAAGCCATAGCGATGACAATCGCGATAAATTTTTCTTCACACACAGAGTTATTAATTTTATTTATGTATCTTATATCGATGCAATATATCTTTCATCACTATTATTTACGTTAAATGTCATTGACGTTTTATTAAAATGTTATGTTAAATATCGTATTTTAAAATATTTAACTGATTGCGTACTTTTTAACAGCAAGAACGCAATTATTATGAATTATACGCACTTTCATGATAAGTTTATCGAGAAAAAATTATTCTTAAAAATATCGCCCAGCAGATTAATGGTTTTTAATCCCCTCATATAATTCCCTGCAATCTGTTATTAATAACATTGAAAAATGTAAATCAGCTTCTTACAGGACCGAAAGTGTAATAATTTACGGAAATACATCCGATTATTCATCATGAACACAACATCTATACTGTTGTCAGTAGCGTAACTCAACGATTGATCAGACCGAAAGTTATCTCGATTCTAATTGTAATAAAGCAAATTATAGCGTACTTTAAATTGATATTAATTTTTTTATATGCTGATAAAGGATGTATTTCGCGACACACACACACACACACACACACACACACACACACACACACACACATTCTGTCAAGTCAATTCTTTCAGTGTCATCCATAAAGTGACGACAATACAATCGTGTGAATGATAACCAACCCGATCAGCCTGATAAACAACCAGTGTCAATGTAAAATCTGCTTACGCCACTGGCATCGCAGCGGCCGATTCTCGGCGCTTTCCCACAGCCAAACCTCGCGCTTGTGTATAATTCACCGCCGGCCGCTGCACTCCGCGGGTATATCCATATCCCATTTGTATTCGGCATTACGCGCGCATGGATCGCACGGGAAATCGCGTACCTATTTCCGGCAATATCATATCCGTCACGCGGCCGACGGCCAGCGCGAACGTCGGCCGTTGCGGCCGCCGCCCGGTGCTCGCGAATTCCGCGCGATTGTGCGCGCCGCCAAACGTGACGGAAAACACCTGGTCCGGTCGCAAGGGAAGCACAGGGGGGGGACAGAAAAAGTGACCGATAGCCACGCTGCAATCTTTTTGCGGTCGGAATCGATGTGTCATTTCGCGATCGATGTTCCGCGAACGTTGGCGACCCCATAACGCAAACCACACGGTCGTATGGAGGATATTTCAAATCGCTCGTTGTGATTTTTCCATGCTATGATTTTCATGAAAATTCTTATTTTATACACTGTAAAGATGCAAGCTAATTAATTTTGAATTATGACTGACACTAACAATAAGTATAGTATTTTAAATAGAATTAGCATAATTCAATCAAAATATACCTGAATATTCAGAAATGATAAAATCTATTTTTCAGAGTTTGAACTGGCATTAACATTTGTCTGAAAATATTCGTAAACATCTGAATAAGTTATGGAGATATATGTTGTAATGCAATTTGTATTTTTAACAAATAAAATTTGTTAATTTGACAAGTTTCACATAGAACTGAAGTTCACTGATAATTCACGATTCTTTAAATTTTTAAATAGAAGTAATTAGAAACAGGACATCCCTCTTAACGTCGTGTATTTGATTATTAAATAGTATAAGCGGCGCGGCGCCTGCAGCAAAACATGATAAATCAGGAACTTACGAGCGTTAAATGAACCAAATTTCGTGCTCTGACATCATACATCTTTCGACATCGCCGGGAATATGCAAGCGCGACGAATTGATTCAAACGCGACGATTTACGCAAACGGATGACGAAATGCACGACGACCGGCGCGGCGCGTCGAATTTCAAACGTCAATCGTCCAAGTCGACACAGCGAACGTTTTGAGAGACAGACATTTAACACGTCGACTTCTATGGATCTAGCTTTGGTACGGGCTGTTTCAAACACACGGCACGCAGCTGATTTCGTCTTTTCGACGACATAAAGCGCGGCGCGATCGCGCTGCACGCACGAGCCTCGATCCGTCGATTACAAAAGCGTCAAAGATACGTCGACAAGTCTTTGATGGCAATCCGCGGGCCATTGGACCGTGATTAGCTTTCATTAGTGCACACATTGCGATGTGTAACGCCCGATATCGATGTCATCGTAATTCCATATTGTCGCGCTGATCGATTTCCAATGTAGGTTGATTATACACATTAGCAGAATTTAGGTTGTGACATGTAAAAAAATTGTTCTTTGTACGAAAAAAAAAATAATTCAGGCTTATCAATGCATAAATTATGATATCAGAATATTATTGCATGGCGTAGTTAAAGGGAATGGAACGAAGGAAAAATAAGATATAGGATCCATCAAAGAGATGGA
The DNA here is from genome assembly GCA_011636635.1 of Tetramorium simillimum. Lineage (NCBI taxonomy): Eukaryota > Metazoa > Arthropoda > Insecta > Hymenoptera > Formicidae > Tetramorium > Tetramorium simillimum. Next base: position 18,655 of record VBVQ01000882.1, on the reverse strand, counting down.
AGTTTCTCGCGTAATATTGGAATTAGCGAAAGTTGTAATTCCCCGGACTTATCGGGGCAACATTATTCATGAATTATGCAGACAATCTTGTAAAGGCTCTAACTATGTAGCGGACGAGTAATTTTAAGTTTTAACGGGGTTGCGCCATGCTACACTTAGCTGGAATAAAGAATGCATGGATTACGTTTCAAACGGAATTCGTACTTCCGGCGACTGCGATTAAGAGTTTCTACAATACAAAAAATAGTTTGTTAACATTTCTTTGCTAACCGTAATTTCTATTTCTTCTTTCCTTTTTCAAGAAAATTGTATCTTTTAATAATGTACGATATGAAAGACGGACAATATAAAAACTACTTCTTAAAAATTTATAATTGAGACTTTCTTTAATAACGGACTTTCTTTTCTGTGAGATGTGTTTTATGTCGTTTGTATTACTTCATGTATCTACATATGCATGTAGTTCCCATAATAACAGTCGCAATTTCTTTTCTGTATCTCTTTAGGCGTGTACTGCGAAAGACTGAAATTGCGAGAGAAAAACGCCAATAACGCGAAACTCCAATCGTTTGCGATGCTATCAGAATTCTATCAGGTGAGAGTTTCAGCGGAACAACAATTTCCAGTTACGCGCCGTGTTCCTACGAGGAGCACGCACATGCACACGCGCAAGGAAACGCCGTTGCGAGAACGCCGGTTCTAAAAAGCTGCGTAACGAACAAGTAGTTGGATATTGGTATCAATGGGACAGATATGGGGTTTACGTGCGTGCTACGCACCCTCGTCCAATCTCCTTTACGTCCTCCCGATTTCACAAACTGTCTCGCTTTGTCAATCGATACCAACACACGTATACGTATATACGTGTAGATCCCGACGTGTATATCGATACCAACACACGTATATATCCCGAAACCCACATAGCTCGTTGTCGACGTCTGATCTCTCATACAGAAGTCGCTTACGACCGACCCGTCGCTTACGGCCGATCCTCAAAAGGGCATGATATAACTCTGTCATCTCGGTCCATACCCCCGAATTCGCCATATATAGATCCAAGGAAGAACTTCTTTCTTTTATGTCAGGACTGGGAGTCCCATTGCTCCCGTCTTCGACAGTGTCCGCCTAGTGTCGATGAAGACCACTGACGACGGATGGACGTTTGTTTGACGTTATAATTCTTATCTATCCACTATTCGGCATAGTCGGCAGTTTCTTACCAAGTACGTTTCATCTTTGAACATTTCGGGAATCGAGAAATGTAAACCACAGCAACTTTTGCTATTTCATCGCCATTACAGAAAAGATATTGTAATCTCATGTAAAAAATTGTGTTATACAAGATATCTCCATATAGTTTTAAATTTATTTATTATTTCGTTTCTATTTTAATTAAAGAATTTTTCGAAAGAGAAAATATTGTATAAATAATTTTGAAAACTTTTAGCGGCAATTTTTTGTGATTTATGCCAACAATATTTATAATGTATAAATATTTGAATTAATTATAACGTATGAGATGTTGTTTATAACATATAATAGTAGAACTGAGCAATGAAATTTATGTTAGTATATTAAAATTTTATATTCTTGATAAGCTTCCTTCGATAAACTTCTTCCTAGAGGCACGTCGGCATGCCTGTTTGATTAAACATTACCCGTCGTGAAAACTGCGAAAAGTAGGAGCAGAAGTATGCGTTTCAGTTCGTCGATGTAAAATCTTTCGAATGAAATAATCAAACATTGCAACTTTGACGCAGAATAATAATATTTGTAAGATTATTTTTTTTCGACATCTTTCGAATCTCGGAATTTACGGTTCTTCATTAAAGTAATTACCTTACTTTTGATGATTAATTATCTAACCATTCACGAATCGCCATGCCGTGCTACTTCGATCATGCGTGAGTAAAGCTTTCAGCGAGCGCAGCGCAAACAGGCCGCACCGAGCGGTCTCTGAAGACCTCCACGACGTAAAACCACGGACGACCCGCCGTCGCTACCAGAAACTCTTAGGCTGATCAGAAACGCGCGGTAAACGCTCGCTATGAAGAAAAGCTCTGAGTGTGACCCCGGGCTCGTCGTCTGTGAACCCGGTTGGTCTATGATTCCAGAGGATAAAGTCAGCGAGAGGATACCAGAGGCTATTCGCGAACCCTTTCCCTCGCCCGGCCCTGCACGAATCGGGGGATGTTAGAGTGTGGTGGATGGGGCCAGGTGCGCTCGTAAAACCATCGTCCCATAAAACCGGCTAGTTCGCCGACCGAGACGCGCCCATCAACCGTTCCTTACATGGTCTAATTCCGGAGTGGCCCCACCGTTCGCGCTACTCGCTCGCCCGTGCGTATGCATGAACGCACGCGAACGCAAACACACGCGCGAAGAGCACATGCTTGAAAATGAAAATGCATGCGTTTCCTTTCTCTATACGCAAATTATATATGTGTATCATATGAAAGTAACCCGCAAATAACTCTGGAACATGGGTGAATTTCCCCACGTGAAGAGTTTGCGCAAAATTAAATGTTTTCCTGCTCTACTAGATGAAATAATTTCTTGATTTATTTTAATAATGAGATTCGAGCGCATTCAAAACACTGTTGTCAATATCCCCAAACAGAGTGACGTAAGAGTAATCCGTTTTCCGAAAATGATGCATTGCCGAAACTCAATTTTACAGATTTCGCGTTTAGTTCTAACTAAGTGCGAGAGAATCATGGAGCGGACGCTGGATAAGTTATATCATTTAATTATCAATTCTACGAACGCAAGCCATTTCAATGACACGGAGTTATTCATATAGCTATGATGCTGTGCAAGTTTCCCCACGAAAGTTACTAGTTTACGGTCGCCCTAGTATATGCGCAGTTATCAACGCTTGTAACTTGATAACGCGTCGCCCGCATTGATAGAATCCCGAAGTAATTGTTCGGTCCACGCACGTCGATGCGGAATTCGATTGCGCGGCGATGCTTACAGCCTACAGTAGTTTCAATCCACCTAAGGGTGCAGTCCCACGCAGAGGAAAAAGTGGAACGGAAAAACAGAATGGAAAAGAGAGCATAGTGAGAAGTAACTAACCAGAAGATTTCTTTAAAATAGTCATATTATCTATAGTATCCATTAAGCTTTAATTATTTATTATAAATATAATTAATTATTTATTATAAATTCATTTTTATAGGCAATGTCACCGATAGGTTTTCTTGTTATAATAAAATATCTGCATTACGTATTTTCACCATTTCTGATGCGCGGGGAACGGTCAAACTCGAATATCGGGACAGATACACGTCTTTTGGAGAAGCGTTCTGATTTGTTACTTTCCATTATGCTCCTTTTCGGTCGGCTTTTTTCCGTTTTGCTTTTTTCTCTACGTGGGATTGCACCCTAAGGATTGGCAACAGGTAAAACGCGCACATAACCAACCGTGCGCGGTAAGTAACGAAATTCCATAAAGTAGAAAATTGATGTTAGCGAACTACTTTCACCGTGGCTGTAGAACGTCCGGGTTTTTACGCACGTGAACCAGATTTGTTAGTTTTCTCGATGTCCGCATAGTACTGCTGCTTTCAGCCTGCTTTAACATGGGCAGTAAAACTATGTCGTGATACGTACGATAAACGAAAACTCTTTTTCTTTCACGACTTTAGAAAATCTCTTTTTAACTTGTATTTAAAATAATTATTTAAAATAAATTAAGCTTTAATAAAGATATGATTGTTAATCTATGGTTTTAATCGAACCGCAAATAATTTCGCAATTATGTACACGCTCCAGCACATCGATAAAAAATATTTCTTTAGGTAAAAGAAATATTTTCACAGCCTTGATAAATCTAATGTATTAATTTAAATAATCTACCACATTAAATTAATTTAAAAATGTTAAGTGCACACATTTGCTGACAACATATGAGTATTATGTATGGGCGCGATTGATAGAAGTATAGCTATTATACGCCTGCTCATGCCAGTACAAGTTGCATCAACTTTGAAAAATGTTACTTTTCCGAGTAAACTATATATTTTCGTAAGGAAGACGCGGTATTCGAGTTGGGTAGTCTTGCGATGGCCAAGAAGGGGATATCACGTGCCATAAGACGGAGGAATAAAACCGCGGCCGGAAAAGTTGAAGTTGAAGAACAGCATTTTTCGAAGACACCGACCGCGCATTCGGATGTGCACGAACTAGTTTCAACGTTTATACTACACCTTTACGTGCACGTACATATTTCAAGAGCACAACATGTGGAGTGTCTCGGCCAAGTGAGTTTAAAATGTAAAAAAAATGTATCTTTGAATGAGAATTTAATAGTGCTGCATATAAATTTCAAAAGATATTACATTAAGATTTAAAAATAAGTTTTAAATAATATTATAGCCACGATTCAAAACTAAGATAATCTCTGATTACATGATCTGTATTTTACAATCTCTCATAAGAATTTAACAATGCTGCATGTAAAGTTCGAAAGATATTAAATTAAGATTTAAATAATACATTGTAGCCACGATTCAAAATTAGGATAATCTCTAATTGCATGATCTGTATTTTAAAATCTCTCAATACTATTATCTCTTCCATTAAGTATGTACGTCGATCCTTTTTTTGAAATTGTGAAAGTTAGATTTATAAATTGCGAGGTATTACGAGAAGATTGACTTCGAGCAATTATGCTATGGACTGGAAACTGCCGGTTTAGGTCACGGAGTCATAAATAATCGTAATTCCGTGCGAACCCAGCTGCGGTTTTATCCGGGCGAGAGTGCACGGCCGACCTGCCAAGGAAGGTCCATCGAAGCTTAAGTGCCCACCACCAGGTAAACGATCTCAGGACATCCTGAAGCCTGAAGCATAGTGCTGAGACCACTTGAGATGCATTGCCCGCTTTTTCATCGCGACAAATTGTGTCGCACAGAAATAGTAATGGGTACAATATGATTGTTTTTAACTAATTATAACGAGCCGTTTAACAGTTAATATATTATCAATTTAATATTCATTAATGAGAATTTCGAGCTGATGAAATCAATCATGAGACTACGATGCTACGAATACTTTAATGAAGAGCTCCCTAGTTCGCAAGTATGCAATATTCACTGGCGTGACATCTATATGTAAATTTTAATTGACGATTAATTTTGCAGCGGTATCTAATTACCGATGTAATAAGTAATTATGCGCGTGTTAATAGTTAGTGGTACAGGTAATTAACAGTATAACGAATAATTAGTACGAAACAATTAACGGCGAGTACGTAGCGCGAAAAAGTAAGATATTTATTCAATTAGACGAATTTAATTTGTACTTTTTACGGCGAAAAATATTGTTACACAGCATATGTATACGTTTCATTTAGCATAGAATAATACGGCCGACTTTTTATTACGGACAAATCTACTGAAAATTTAATCTCGCAAGACGATGTCGATTTTTATCCCACAGTAACGCGATGGAGTACTCACGACTCCTCCATTGCACATTTATTCACACGAACCTTTTCTGCCGTCTCACGCGTACATCTTGATTCGTTAGTTAGCTCACGCCTTGGTCTCGGCGGTTCCGCCAATCTCTCTCTTCTCTCGAGATCGAGTTCATTCGCGTCGGGCTATTCGGCAGCCCCGGAAGCGGGATGTAACGGGCTACTCATCGGCATGAAGTGCGATTCATCCGCGGCGAGATGCCTTCCAAAGGAGGAAGGCGAGAGACGAGCAGCACTTACCCGATCTTTCATTCCTCTTCGGTACTCCCGTACTTTCCCGCTCATTTTCGCACATCCCCCGCACTCGTCCCCGCGGAGCAATTCAATCTTATCCCATTTTTCGTTTTTTTTTTCATCTCTCCTTCTTTCTTTCCTTGTAGCTATCAATGTCTCTACCTTCTAGCGATATCGAAACGAAATCACTTTCGGTCTAATGCCCAATGCTTTCAGATATATTATTGCCGCTATTGTGCCACTGGGAGGAATCGTGTACACGTCGAGTATTAAAAATTCACTCTACAGTCCACATGAGAGATCAAACAAACGCGAAACTGTTCTGCCCCTTTATAATTTAGGAACGTTATTGATCTTTTAGCAGGAATTATTTTCAATTTATTTTCAAGTTGTATTCGACAAAAAATTTATGGTATATAACGTAAGAAAGTGTTACGATCACTCGTACAAATAATTTTATTATATTAAACAATTTTTAGAGTAAGGCGGGATTATTTGAATCAGTTAAAAAAATCAGACAGAAATGTTCAAGCCATCATTGAGTTAAAGAGAAAAAAATCTTTGATGTCTTGAAAAATTTTTTTTTTATTTTCTTCCTTAACTGAGAGAATCAAATAGCCCCGCCTTACCCATCTTTCATCTAAAGGATTAAATTTTTAATTGATTATATTAGATAATATGTGCGTAGAATAATGTTTCAAGTTGTTTACATTTTGTATAATAATTTAACGTAATAGTCAGTGACGATTAACGACTCATCGAACGTCCTGGCGTAAGGACAGCTCGGCTTTAATTGGCAGCTCGTTATATCGTTGCTATTAACGTACGAGCACTTAAAGGGAAGGCGTTGAACACTTGCCCTTCCCCACTGCTATTAATTTCCAATATCGGATAATGAAGTATCAATAATGTCCTTGAACAGGGTAATGCACCTTCGACCGATAGCTCAGGTCCGTTAAGCGGCGCACTCCGATGTAAACTGTCAGCCAGTTTCAAACTATCCAACGATCATACGTAATGCCGTCGTACGTTTCTCTTCAACTCTTATCTTCCTCTTTCACACCAAGATCCTTCCGAAGAAATTGCAATTAAACTGACGTCGAACGAAATCATGATATAATTACAAAACAGGACATGAAAGTCGAAAATGTGCAAGCTACATCCACGTGGAAGCTACACACAAGCTATATTTGCGTAATAAAAATGAAAAAGAGATGCTGTTTTCCGTTACATAAGTTATGAAAAGAGACTTCCTATCGAGCAAATTTCCAAAATAGTGCTACATATCGGTAAGCCGGCGAGTCTATGCCAAACCACCTTAAACTCCTCGCCTGCGAAATCGAATTACGCCGCGTTCTCGCGACGCTCCACAAGTAAAGGAAATATAATCTACTTAATTCATACGATTAACTCGGATTAACGATGTAGGACGTGCGGAAGAACGACATCTCAGAACGAGGCGGGAGAGCCGGAGAGCAGAAGGGGGAGAGGGGTGGAGAGGGGGAGGGAAGGAGGCATACGAGCGTTTTAGACTCGTCGCCGGGCTGACGAATAAATCCGATGATAAGATTTGCATATTAGTAGCGTTACTGTCTCCGCTTCTGGACCCAGGGCTTCGACTCCGCCGCCCCTTTCATGTCGCACCCTACCTCTGCTATTCATTCGCATTCCCGCCGCCGGCTCTCCGCATCACTTCCACCTCTTTCTTCTTCTACCTCTGCCGAATCCCGAATCCCGATTCTGACCACGAGTTTTCCAACCCTTTCCACTGGAGCACGGTAGAAGGAGGCTGAATCGACATGAGAGAAGCATGGAGAGGTTCTCTGACGGTGCGGCTAAAAAGTCACGGAAGCCGTCGAAGTGCGGGTGGCACGACAGAAAGCCCATCGGTATTAGAAAACGGCTAAATAGATCTAAGGATGCTTTTACACTTTTGTCGGCAAAAAAATGAATTATAAGATACGTGTCTGTCTGTTCTAGGGTATATAATTCTATTTACTTGCAATAAGAAATCTGTAATGAGAATAAATGGAAAAGCGTAGAGACTATATTGTTTATAAGAGATTGTTATCTTTTTAATTATATTTGACTTGATTAGCTGTTTTTTTTTTTGCTTACATTGACTATTATTACTTCTATTTGTAATTTCCTAATTAAATTGTCATCTTATTTATATGAATAAATGTCTCCAAAAAATAATTTGTTTGTCTTTATGTATTTATATAAATAATTTGTTTTAATATAACATACAGAAAATATAATAAATAATCAAATCGATGACTCAAATAATTTCAAAAAATCAATTGAGCGAATGAAGAAAGGATATCAGTCTTTCATCTATTCGACCGTTATTTCATAACTCATGAGACAATGGCTGAGAGAAAAAAAGAGCGAAAGCTAAATGAGAAAACGCTCGCGGCTTTATCAACATAAAAAATCCTGAGAACTACTATACAATAGATAGATTATATACTTCGACTATGCTTCGATCGTGAGAAATAGAGCACACGCAAAAGACGAATTGTACTTCGATTGGGCAATACTTGTTGCAGTATTTGCTGCAAACAACGTTTTAGCTGGACTCAATCTCGTATTCAAACACGAAATATAGATATCAGATTGGGAACTCGATACGTGAACTGTTATACTGACAAATTTGAAATCATGGGCTGACAATGAGACAAGGGGACGTAATAATATTTGAGATAAAAACATAAATTAATATATAATGTGATAACATCGAGAGATTAGCTTGATCATAAAATTTGTTCTAAAAAATTTTCATCTAAATTCAAACATAAAAATTTATCACATTCAATCATCTTTGTGATTATTCGCCGCGTATTGCTGTATTCGCTAGTACCTGCTAATATCTGATGTCGCGTCAAGTTGTTTGGTAACCTGCATGACGCAGGTACTAGGCATTTCCCGAGAAGGAAATGGACCGGAGGAGAGTAAGCGAGTGTTCTTGAGGAACAGCGTGATAAATGATCGCCAGAAGCGCTGACGTTGATTCAGTTTGTATAGGCGTCCATTTAACAAGGAGGGCGCCGATCCATAGATTCTTCAGCCCTTTAACGCTTATAAGGTTGGTGCCGAGAGGATAACGATGGAACGATACTCGTTAATCAACGTGCTTCGCTTTATCCTGAGATCCCGACGATGTCTATCATAGCATTGCGACATGAAATTGATAGCAATCATTTTCAATCAACATTGTATTTCTATCGTAACGTTTTCATCCTCCAATAAGAAAAGCTGCAGCCTAAGATTTTTTTTAAATAACAAAAAAATTTAGCCGTAGGGGATAACGCGCAACGCGAGGAAGTGAAGATATTGTAGCCGCGAACAATCATTTAACGCTGTATTGACGCGCGTAACATTAGGCAACGTACGATATATTGCTTCGCATGGCAATATGGCAGATGCAATATTACATCCTAGAACTTTGGTAAATAGCAGAGGTAGAACGCTATTAGAGACAAACTGTGTTATATCCTCAAGAGCTGTTATAAGATATAACCCAAACTTGTATTATTACTGCGTATGTCGGGTATTTTACATAAAATTATATGCATATAATAATTTCATGTAAACATGCAAAATTACATGCGCAATTATTATCGTGTACTACCTCGTATATAATAATTAATCCCGTCAATATGTATGTAAATTTACATATTCAATAATTAATGGAGAAACATGCATTGATCCTTCAATCTTATAAATAACTTGATATATGCATCTTATACCAATATTTTGATATATGCATAAGAATTAGATTTAATTATTGCTAAAAAAATCTATCTACTAAATTAATTTTCATTATCATGATGTTTAAAAATTTTTTCTTGAAGGAAATCTGTTCATCTTTGCGAAATTAATCTCGCTAGCTACCACTTGCTCTTTTTATTATCCCAGCAGATTTCGCGCGGTAGCTTATCGACGCCTTCGGGGCCATATCGCCCAAAACACGATAAACAATCGCCACCCTCACGCACTGTTTTCCCGCTTTGTCCTCTTTCGCTGATCCTTATCCGCTTCCTATCACATAGACAAACAGATATACGGTGCTCCTTCTCTCTCTTTCTTGGTCATGCTCCAAGACACTCGCGCACGCGGTACATATACATTCGCTAATGGATATTGCTCTTACTCTTACCCTTGCTTGAAGCCAACCAGCGAGGCCAGAGCCACCTGAGTTAGAGCTAGACGCGGCGCCGGCGTTTCGGATAAATTAGAAAAGCCCGCGACCCGTATCCCCCTCTTTTTTTCCCTCGAATCACCATTCCGCTTTTCCGCGAGCACGGCGGAAGGTATTTGCATGACAAACGATGCGCGCATTTCCGGCGTCCAATTTGCACTCGACTCTCTCTGTTTCGCGGCTATGTTCGAGCAATCTCTCTGATATCACGCGGTTATATACTTTATTGGCCGCTCTGTACGGAAACGTATGTACGTACATACGTCACGCACTCGACTCGCTAGCAGTATGCTCTTTTATACGACTGATTATGAGTAACTTTATTCACTGAAATAGGAATCATCGTGTCATTGCGAGCGGATGACTTTATCAACTGTTTGATATTCGCAGAATATATAATTTATTTCATAATGTACTAGTTTACATCGAAAAATAATTACGCTTTAAATATCGGAAAAATTATTATTCAAAAATCATTATTCAAATGTCAGAGTTTTTATTTTAATTAATGTTCTTAAAAATAATTCTTTCTCTTATATTGAGTGAATCTCATATCCACAGCGAAACATAGAAAATTAAAATATATCATGAAACTGCATATTTGCAGCAACATATAAACTGTTATTGGTTTTATATCGATACCGATTAATTGATTCTTTTGCCGACAAAAGCAAAGCCGAAGCAGGCTTCTTTCTATTAATTTACTCGCCCGACTCGTTGATTTATATCGCGGGCATTGTTGTGGATTCTGCGGTAAAGTTTTAATTATATTCCCGGCCGAAGATATGCATCGGACCATAACCGGTACGAAGAAGAAAACCCTAGCAGTCCAGCGAGGTTGGTTCGCCAGCGTCTTCTCGCTGCTGCTTATCCCCAAGACACGAAAATTAAATTTGCTCTACCGTGCGTATCAGTGCACGCTCTCGAAGCCGTCAATATTAATCTTATGGAATACGCCTGCGGAATTCCGAAAGGAGAGAGTATCGTAGATGCAAGTTTTAGCTGAACGAAATTCCGCTAAGAATATTAAATCGATCGTGACGACGCCATTCATTTATTTTGTATAATCAAAGAAAATTGTTCTTTAAGAAACAAAGATCATTAATCTATACAGATTATTCTGATTAGCCTTAAAAATTGAATTAAAAATCTGCTTTTTATTTATAACATATTTATTATATGTACTTTTTTAGAATATTTAATATTTTGACAAAAAAGAAACGTAATTGTTGATTTTAAGAAAAAATATTGTTGTAACATATATTAGTTTAGATAATAATAATATTTTATATAAGTTTACAATAAAAAATTGATTATCTAATTTATTATATTTGGATCATATATATTACATCTAAAAAGTTAGTGAACATGCTAAACTAAATCGCAAGTGTATGTACATCTTAAAAATACAAAAAATAATGCAGAATCCTCTTTCTGTTTGTCAAATCGATGGAAGTTGAAATTGAAGCAGATATAGAATGATATGAAATTTTTACGGGAACATATTGTGAGAGGAAAGTTTCAGCTGCTACCTTTTTCTTGAAGACTTGCTGGAGATGGGGAGAATACTGTCTTTCTCCAGAGTATCAGGTCGAAAGTTTCGGAACGTCCGCGCCGAAGATTAACACAAATAATAGTCGCTTATTGGTATCGTCGAGTGTATGCCAGAGTACGAGTCCCCGTTGACCGCTACTTTCCGCCGCGGTAGAACTTTAAGAGTATCCTGACGGAAACGAGAAAGAAGTACGAAGTCCAATCGAGCAACTCGTTACTCAAGATCGAAGACGAAGAGATCGACCGACCGGAACTCCGTCTATTGCTATTCGATGCGCGCCATATCGACCTAAATGCAAAGGTGTATTTGGCCAAACTTTCTATGGATACTTTTTCAAGAGCTAATTTGAAGAGAATTATAAACGTTCGTAACTCTTCATGACTTTATTACTCACTTTAACTTGACATATAAGAGAGAATTTTTACTCTCGAATCAAAAGTATAAAGATCAATATAACCTGTATAAACAGATATAAGTATTGTCGAATCTCATTACAATCAATTTTTACGAGTTTTTAAATCGAGTTTAATATATTGAATTGTTCACATCAACGAATTACATGTACCGCTATTGATGGATTAAAAATTAAATTTTTTTGTGATGTGAATTTTATTTTCATTATAAAACGTAAAAATTATTTTCAAAAATTACAGCCATCGAGATTTATTTGCAAATAAAAATTATTACATAGCATGAATTCTAAGATAATTAGAATTTCCTTTATAGATGAAATAATTATTCAACTATAAATAAAAAGATTAATCACCACAATATTTGAGACGATCTGAAAATGCAAAACGTTACAAAAGATACAAAAGAGTAAACGATCAGCTTCTACGACACGGAAATCGGTGGCAGTCGGTAGATTAAATCCGAGTAGTAACTTCCGTTACTTATTGTCCACACAGCAGCAACAGGTAGTGGACTCGGTCGAGGTCCCACCGCTTCCTTCATTTCACAAATTTCCGACCGTCTATTTCGCGCTGCAAAATGAATGCGCACCTCGGCATACCGAAGCGTGAACAAAGGTTCCCGGAGAAAAACGGAAACTTGCCGCGCACGTCCTGACTTTCGCGGTGAAACATCTCCGATGGCCTCGAAAAGGCCGGCTCAACCCTCAACGAGAGAAACTTTTGAATTCCCTCGGGAGGTCTCGCTAACGAAACAGTCCCGCAGAAGAAATACTCGGCTGTAACTTTCGTGAAAGATATCTGGCTCAAGATAAAAGAAAATGATCAGATCTCTTATGGACATCACGTGATTGAAAAAATTCATCGTTTGAAAACATAATATCTCGGCAACTTTTCAGGAAAAAGGCAGCAGCTAAAACTTCTCATTAATCACGTAAAAATTTCATATTCTCTCTATATCTGCTTCTGTTTTAAATTCATCATATAATATACGTGTAATTTTTTTTTACATTCCTTGGATTATAATATCCGATACACATACATATATCATCAATAATAATGTTTTTAAAATATTGAATAAAAAAAGTTTCTTCGAAACGTTAATTAATAATCTAAGATTAAGATTATTAATATTTGATTTGCAATTATGTTATATTAAACGTCATTTTCTATGTGAGTGCACTTGTTAAATATATGCTAATGGATATTATTCTACGATTGAATATTGCGAATTATTCAAATGTATAATGGTATTTTCGTCGTCAAGCGTATCGCCATAATAATGAAAGCCTCGTCGTGATGTTCTGGTCCCAGATTTGCAAACTGCTTCAACAAACGTTATTCAACAACACCGCGATTATTCTAATGAGATTCGGAATCTCGCGTGCGGAATAGTGGCCGACGAGCGAACGAGGGTCGAAGCGCTGAAACTTTATAGCCCGGTCAGATTTCAAATATGATTAGCACTCGGTATTAGCCGCGAGCTCTATTGCTTCATCTATTAACGAGCGATTATGTCGAGTAAGATGTTAATGCCTCTTTTTGCTACGGTCTAATTTCGCCGTCAAAATGCCGTTAAAATGCCTTTCCCGATTGATAACGTTGAATTAATTCCGTGCGTCACACGATTATTCCAACTATTCGTATTATGTGATAATGCCCGCGGTTACCGCTTCACGATACAATTATTCGTGCATGGCGTGCGATTGTCGTTAGTACAATTGTTTACGCAATAACATATGTTAAACCGACATCGTTATTCCTCATTAATCGTATAGTGTTGTGAATTTTGAGATTAAAGCTCTCTACACTTCCTGACAATCTTCTTCTTAAAAATCCCTCTCACACACATGCACACAGTAAGAAATGATTACTTGAAAAGATGTCGAATCGACATTGATCGACGATTTTCAACCATCATTTCTCACTGTGAAATACATATATGTAAAATTACATATTCATCGTTCAAATATCCGGTTCTTTAACAAAAGTATGTGGTAGAAGCAGACATTTAGCATCAATAAAGAAAGCTCAATAATAATCATAAATATAACATTATACTAATCTTTTCCTTCTCTTACTTTCCTTTGTCTGTATGCTTTACAAATTTCAATTTTCAGCAGAAACGCGCAGGATATTGATACGGATAAACACGGAAACAGCATTGAATCAACCTTCCCTAGATCAACAAATCAGATTGAACCCTGCTGAATATGAATGGACTGCCCCCAGGCTCAACGTCAAACGTTCAGCGAGGACACGCCGTCCTTCTATAGGCTCTACTAATATTCCTAAGTGCATCATCAGCCGCTTGGTACAATGTTGCACAAGTTCTGATATGATGCAACCCGTGCAGTAACCTCTTTCCACCTCCCCCCCAACCCTTTTCTCCCTCTCTCATCACTTGGCCTTCAATTCCTCTCACGCGGGCATGATCTCCACTTCCCATGATTACTTGCGATTTTATCCTGGACACAAAAATTGCGCCGCGGTTGCAGTCGTGATCTCTGCAATAATAGCAATGTGGAGAATAGCGCTCGTTCATTCTCCTTCGCTCTTTTTCTCTCTTTTTCTCCGTGTGTTCTCTCTATGAATCTCCGGTGAAAAAGAAAAAGGATAAAAGAGGGACGAGTCCGGAAAATCGGATATCGAACCATTAGGAACTTACACTCTTGAATGCGCACAGGCAACTTGCTCAACCTCCTTTGAGTTTCACTTGTGTCTCGTCTATCCTCTCTCGAGAGCGTCACAAAAATTTCGTGACTTTGTGGTAGCAATCAACATTGATGGTCGGCTGTCTGTGTGGTAGCAAAACATCGAACAATTGTCTCAAACTTGTAGTATTTGTTGCCTCAGGATGTTCAATGTCTTTTAATGTCTTTTAATGACGAAACGTGACGATTTATTGCACATTAAGAACACTATAAGATTTAATAATTTCTTATACATATATGTATTGTTATGTACCGTCAACTATAATCTTTATATCACTTTTTTCATTTCTTCAGCATCATTTCGGCGGGTTCATTTAGCCCCCTGGGAAATTCCGTGTGTATTCCTAATTATCATCAAGGGATTTAACAAGGACAATTCCGCACAGGTGAGTCCGTGAGACCGGCGATGACGCGAAGGGACGAAGGGGAACTAGAAGAGCGGAGCAGGTGGATTGCTTGCCGAGGTTATGCAAGACATTCAGACTCTATCCGCGATGGCAGAGACTGAGATGGCATTTAAGGATTACTGGAGTTTAGCATAATATCAGCAGAAGTGGGAAGAGGACAACAAGCAGGCGTCGTTGTCGGGGCGATGAGAGGGCGACGGATGACGGAGGAAGATGGAGCCCGCGAAGAGGAATGCGCCCGAGGAAGGGGGCGTAGGTATTATTCATGGATTACCTCACTTGTCTCGGCTACAATCCTCCCAAAGCCTCCATTAGAATAATTGCTTCTTCATCTTCGCGCTTACGCGGTTGCTGCCGCCTACCATTCCTCGATCCGTTCTCCCTTCAGAAAGAGATCCACCGACTTTGCCATCAGCAACGTGTCGCCACGCTTCCATACGTGCGCATCACTTTTTCTCCCCATTGTCTGTGAGGTTTACTTTGACTTGGCACGAAGAGGAGCGTGTCATATCTCGAGAAGATTTGTCGTGGAGAAAACACATATCAGACATACGTATATCAGATGCAACCCCCTATCCAAATAAAGGTATAGTCAAATACCTCTGAATTAATTTGGGCCAGAAAGGAAATGAAGCAAATAAATTATTCTTGAATCAATACAGAAGTTATAGATCGTCGTATAGATCTTTCGTGTGTGTATTTTGTATTTAAAGTTAAAATAAAATATTGTAGCTTTAATTGTTAAGCAATATATAAATTCTATTTGTTATACATACAATGTTAAATAGAGTTAAAATTTGTGTAAATATAGCACAAATATTTTTCATCCTACACTTTTTTTCTTAAGTATCGTACTACGATCTCTTAGATTTTTGTAATTCGCAACGTCCGGTTGCACTCTGGTCTACACGCAAATTCTACCGTGAAAAAAAAGCTGCAATATACATCCCGGTTACGGAAGTACAAGTGGCAGACCATTAGCTAGGGAGGAAATCTTTTAAGAACAAGGAAGAGAATGCTGAGCGATCCCTTGAAGTTCCAAAAGTGCGAGCGAGAAGTTGTCAGCAGACTGCTACTCGAGAACTTTGTGTCGACTATTCACGATTCCACCTTTTAACCCTTTCGCTACTTTCGAGTAATGATTATAGTCGGCATCAGTCAAATGTTCAACTGACTATTATAGTTTTCCAAGCGAAAACTGATCAACTAGATTTATTTTCAGCAAGAATAATGTCAACTTTTCTTCTCTGAATTTTTAGAATTCTAAATTTTTTCAATCTCTATTTTATGATGAAAAGCGAATCGAGTAATAAATGCATTTATAGAAGAAATAAAAATGTACAAATTTTGTTCGTGTTTTAAAACCGTGTCTTAATAAACGACAATAAATACAAAATCACTTAACAGAATATAGGCTCTTTAAAATAATTGCATAATGAGAAATAATTTGATCTTCAAATTTCTGCGTAATTATTATCTGCATAACGTTACCTGCGTAAGATATATATTTAAGGCACTATATGCCATACTGTAGTGTAAAAGTATCTCTCTCGCAATAACGTGCAACCGCAAGTCACGGTGAGCATCTAACACCCGCGCCAACTGCGGCGCACAAGAGGGAACGATTAATGCCCCTTAAATTAATTGTAATTCCACGTGAAGGAGCGCGGCAAGTAGAACCGCAACGACAAGGCAACGTGTTCGCGGTATCGACAATCGATGTGCAAACGGAGAGACTGGAGCAGGCTCAAGGAATCGTCGCACGTACCCGGTAATGCGAGATGAAACGGTAACGAGCGCGACTCACCGCGGTAACTAAATATTCGCGGGCAGGCGTGTTGAGACAACGTCGGTGGTGGAGAGAAAAAAAAAGGAGGAAGGAGTCCCCGGACGCGAAACAGGTCGTCCGTCCCTTCCAACCTTCTCGCATCTAGCATCCGCCGCCCCTGTCG